>CAXARO010000385.1:0-114650 GCA_963971305.1 Arcuatula senhousia | reverse complement strand
GCTCTAGAAAATTCTTCCATTCGGGCGGTATGATGTTTTCTGGTGAAACTATAAGTAGTATTTCTTAAAATAGAGTATCATTTAAAAGTAGACATGTTGCGCAAGGTATTACAACAAAAAATTGGCGCATAGCGCCTGTGACCTTTTAATATATCCCATATCTTTCATTTTTTTTATTCGGTTTTAGAAAAAACGTCAAAAAATTGGCGTCCTGAAAAAATCTATTGTTCGTGCGGTATTGTGTACCAGATTAAAACTATAAGAAGTATTTAGCAAAACAAAGTATGTTCTTCAAGTAGACATGTTGCGCAAAAAAGTAAGCGCTAAATGGAGCGTGTAGCGCTTATTATAGCGCGAGACCAAAAACTTTCTTACATGTTTTTCACTTGTTTTTCGAGAAAAACGTCATAAAATTGACGCTCTAGAAAATTCTTCCATTCGGGCGGTATGATGTTTTCTGGTGAAACTATAAGTAGTATTTCTTAAAATAGAGTATCATTTAAAAGTAGACATGTTGCGCAAGGTATTACAACAAAAAATTGGCGCATAGCGCCTGTGACCTTTTAATATATCCCCATATCTTTCATTTTTTTTATTCGGTTTTAGAAAAAACGTCAAAAAATTGGCGTCCTGAAAAAATCTATTGTTCGTGCGGTATTGTGTACCAGATTAAAACTATAAGAAGTATTTAGCAAAACAAAGTATGTTCTTCAAGTAGACATGTTGCGCAAAAAAGTAAGCGCTAAATGGAGCGTGTAGCGCTTATTATAGCGCGAGACCAAAAACTTTCTTACATGTTTTTCACTTGTTTTTCGAGAAAAACGTCATAAAATTGACGCTCTAGAAAATTCTTCCATTCGGGCGGTATGATGTTTTCTGGTGAAACTATAAGTAGTATTTCTTAAAATAGAGTATCATTTAAAAGTAGACATGTTGCGCAAGGTATTACAACAAAAAATTGGCGCATAGCGCCTGTGACCTTTTAATATATCCCCATATCTTTCATTTTTTTATTCGGTTTTAGAAAAAACGTCAAAAAATTGGCGTCCTGAAAAAATCTATTGTTCGTGCGGTATTGTGTACCAGATTAAAACTATAAGAAGTATTTAGCAAAACAAAGTATGTTCTTCAAGTAGACATGTTGCGCAAAAAAGTAAGCGCTAAATGGAGCGTGTAGCGCTTATTATAGCGCGAGACCAAAAACTTTCTTACATGTTTTTCACTTGTTTTTCGAGAAAAACGTCATAAAATTGACGCTCTAGAAAATTCTTCCATTCGGGCGGTATGATGTTTTCTGGTGAAACTATAAGTAGTATTTCTTAAAATAGAGTATCATTTAAAAGTAGACATGTTGCGCAAGGTATTACAACAAAAAATTGGCGCATAGCGCCTGTGACCTTTTAATATATCCCCATATCTTTCATTTTTTTTATTCGGTTTTAGAAAAAACGTCAAAAAATTGGCGTCCTGAAAAAATCTATTGTTCGTGCGGTATTGTGTACCAGATTAAAACTATAAGAAGTATTTAGCAAAACAAAGTATGTTCTTCAAGTAGACATGTTGCGCAAAAAAGTAAGCGCTAAATGGAGCGTGTAGCGCTTATTATAGCGCGAGACCAAAAACTTTCTTACATGTTTTTCACTTGTTTTTCGAGAAAAACGTCATAAAATTGACGCTCTAGAAAATTCTTCCATTCGGGCGGTATGATGTTTTCTGGTGAAACTATAAGTAGTATTTCTTAAAATAGAGTATCATTTAAAAGTAGACATGTTGCGCAAGGTATTACAACAAAAAATTGGCGCATAGCGCCTGTGACCTTTTAATATATCCCCATATCTTTCATTTTTTTTATTCGGTTTTAGAAAAAACGTCAAAAAATTGGCGTCCTGAAAAAATCTATTGTTCGTGCGGTATTGTGTACCAGATTAAAACTATAAGAAGTATTTAGCAAAACAAAGTATGTTCTTCAAGTAGACATGTTGCGCAAAAAAGTAAGCGCTAAATGGAGCGTGTAGCGCTTATTATAGCGCGAGACCAAAAACTTTCTTACATGTTTTTCACTTGTTTTTCGAGAAAAACGTCATAAAATTGACGCTCTAGAAAATTCTTCCATTCGGGCGGTATGATGTTTTCTGGTGAAACTATAAGTAGTATTTCTTAAAATAGAGTATCATTTAAAAGTAGACATGTTGCGCAAGGTATTACAACAAAAAATTGGCGCATAGCGCCTGTGACCTTTTAATATATCCCCATATCTTTCATTTTTTTTATTCGGTTTTAGAAAAAACGTCAAAAAATTGGCGTCCTGAAAAAATCTATTGTTCGTGCGGTATTGTGTACCAGATTAAAACTATAAGAAGTATTTAGCAAAACAAAGTATGTTCTTCAAGTAGACATGTTGCGCAAAAAAGTAAGCGCTAAATGGAGCGTGTAGCGCTTATTATAGCGCGAGACCAAAAACTTTCTTACATGTTTTTCACTTGTTTTTCGAGAAAAACGTCATAAAATTGACGCTCTAGAAAATTCTTCCATTCGGGCGGTATGATGTTTTCTGGTGAAACTATAAGTAGTATTTCTTAAAATAGAGTATCATTTAAAAGTAGACATGTTGCGCAAGGTATTACAACAAAAAATTGGCGCATAGCGCCTGTGACCTTTTAATATATCCCCATATCTTTCATTTTTTTTATTCGGTTTTAGAAAAAACGTCAAAAAATTGGCGTCCTGAAAAAATCTATTGTTCGTGCGGTATTGTGTACCAGATTAAAACTATAAGAAGTATTTAGCAAAACAAAGTATGTTCTTCAAGTAGACATGTTGCGCAAAAAAGTAAGCGCTAAATGGAGCGTGTAGCGCTTATTATAGCGCGAGACCAAAAACTTTCTTACATGTTTTTCACTTGTTTTTCGAGAAAAACGTCATAAAATTGACGCTCTAGAAAATTCTTCCATTCGGGCGGTATGATGTTTTCTGGTGAAACTATAAGTAGTATTTCTTAAAATAGAGTATCATTTAAAAGTAGACATGTTGCGCAAGGTATTACAACAAAAAATTGGCGCATAGCGCCTGTGACCTTTTAATATATCCCCATATCTTTCATTTTTTTTATTCGGTTTTAGAAAAAACGTCAAAAAATTGGCGTCCTGAAAAAATCTATTGTTCGTGCGGTATTGTGTACCAGATTAAAACTATAAGAAGTATTTAGCAAAACAAAGTATGTTCTTCAAGTAGACATGTTGCGCAAAAAAGTAAGCGCTAAATGGAGCGTGTAGCGCTTATTATAGCGCGAGACCAAAAACTTTCTTACATGTTTTTCACTTGTTTTTCGAGAAAAACGTCATAAAATTGACGCTCTAGAAAATTCTTCCATTCGGGCGGTATGATGTTTTCTGGTGAAACTATAAGTAGTATTTCTTAAAATAGAGTATCATTTAAAAGTAGACATGTTGCGCAAGGTATTACAACAAAAAATTGGCGCATAGCGCCTGTGACCTTTTAATATATCCCCATATCTTTCATTTTTTTTATTCGGTTTTAGAAAAAACGTCAAAAAATTGGCGTCCTGAAAAAATCTATTGTTCGTGCGGTATTGTGTACCAGATTAAAACTATAAGAAGTATTTAGCAAAACAAAGTATGTTCTTCAAGTAGACATGTTGCGCAAAAAAGTAAGCGCTAAATGGAGCGTGTAGCGCTTATTATAGCGCGAGACCAAAAACTTTCTTACATGTTTTTCACTTGTTTTTCGAGAAAAACGTCATAAAATTGACGCTCTAGAAAATTCTTCCATTCGGGCGGTATGATGTTTTCTGGTGAAACTATAAGTAGTATTTCTTAAAATAGAGTATCATTTAAAAGTAGACATGTTGCGCAAGGTATTACAACAAAAAATTGGCGCATAGCGCCTGTGACCTTTTAATATATCCCCATATCTTTCATTTTTTTTATTCGGTTTTAGAAAAAACGTCAAAAAATTGGCGTCCTGAAAAAATCTATTGTTCGTGCGGTATTGTGTACCAGATTAAAACTATAAGAAGTATTTAGCAAAACAAAGTATGTTCTTCAAGTAGACATGTTGCGCAAAAAAGTAAGCGCTAAATGGAGCGTGTAGCGCTTATTATAGCGCGAGACCAAAAACTTTCTTACATGTTTTTCACTTGTTTTTCGAGAAAAACGTCATAAAATTGACGCTCTAGAAAATTCTTCCATTCGGGCGGTATGATGTTTTCTGGTGAAACTATAAGTAGTATTTCTTAAAATAGAGTATCATTTAAAAGTAGACATGTTGCGCAAGGTATTACAACAAAAAATTGGCGCATAGCGCCTGTGACCTTTTAATATATCCCCATATCTTTCATTTTTTTTATTCGGTTTTAGAAAAAACGTCAAAAAATTGGCGTCCTGAAAAAATCTATTGTTCGTGCGGTATTGTGTACCAGATTAAAACTATAAGAAGTATTTAGCAAAACAAAGTATGTTCTTCAAGTAGACATGTTGCGCAAAAAAGTAAGCGCTAAATGGAGCGTGTAGCGCTTATTATAGCGCGAGACCAAAAACTTTCTTACATGTTTTTCACTTGTTTTTCGAGAAAAACGTCATAAAATTGACGCTCTAGAAAATTCTTCCATTCGGGCGGTATGATGTTTTCTGGTGAAACTATAAGTAGTATTTCTTAAAATAGAGTATCATTTAAAAGTAGACATGTTGCGCAAGGTATTACAACAAAAAATTGGCGCATAGCGCCTGTGACCTTTTAATATATCCCCATATCTTTCATTTTTTTTATTCGGTTTTAGAAAAAACGTCAAAAAATTGGCGTCCTGAAAAAATCTATTGTTCGTGCGGTATTGTGTACCAGATTAAAACTATAAGAAGTATTTAGCAAAACAAAGTATGTTCTTCAAGTAGACATGTTGCGCAAAAAAGTAAGCGCTAAATGGAGCGTGTAGCGCTTATTATAGCGCGAGACCAAAAACTTTCTTACATGTTTTTCACTTGTTTTTCGAGAAAAACGTCATAAAATTGACGCTCTAGAAAATTCTTCCATTCGGGCGGTATGATGTTTTCTGGTGAAACTATAAGTAGTATTTCTTAAAATAGAGTATCATTTAAAAGTAGACATGTTGCGCAAGGTATTACAACAAAAAATTGGCGCATAGCGCCTGTGACCTTTTAATATATCCCCATATCTTTCATTTTTTTTATTCGGTTTTAGAAAAAACGTCAAAAAATTGGCGTCCTGAAAAAATCTATTGTTCGTGCGGTATTGTGTACCAGATTAAAACTATAAGAAGTATTTAGCAAAACAAAGTATGTTCTTCAAGTAGACATGTTGCGCAAAAAAGTAAGCGCTAAATGGAGCGTGTAGCGCTTATTATAGCGCGAGACCAAAAACTTTCTTACATGTTTTTCACTTGTTTTTCGAGAAAAACGTCATAAAATTGACGCTCTAGAAAATTCTTCCATTCGGGCGGTATGATGTTTTCTGGTGAAACTATAAGTAGTATTTCTTAAAATAGAGTATCATTTAAAAGTAGACATGTTGCGCAAGGTATTACAACAAAAAATTGGCGCATAGCGCCTGTGACCTTTTAATATATCCCCATATCTTTCATTTTTTTTATTCGGTTTTAGAAAAAACGTCAAAAAATTGGCGTCCTGAAAAAATCTATTGTTCGTGCGGTATTGTGTACCAGATTAAAACTATAAGAAGTATTTAGCAAAACAAAGTATGTTCTTCAAGTAGACATGTTGCGCAAAAAAGTAAGCGCTAAATGGAGCGTGTAGCGCTTATTATAGCGCGAGACCAAAAACTTTCTTACATGTTTTTCACTTGTTTTTCGAGAAAAACGTCATAAAATTGACGCTCTAGAAAATTCTTCCATTCGGGCGGTATGATGTTTTCTGGTGAAACTATAAGTAGTATTTCTTAAAATAGAGTATCATTTAAAAGTAGACATGTTGCGCAAGGTATTACAACAAAAAATTGGCGCATAGCGCCTGTGACCTTTTAATATATCCCCATATCTTTCATTTTTTTTATTCGGTTTTAGAAAAAACGTCAAAAAATTGGCGTCCTGAAAAAATCTATTGTTCGTGCGGTATTGTGTACCAGATTAAAACTATAAGAAGTATTTAGCAAAACAAAGTATGTTCTTCAAGTAGACATGTTGCGCAAAAAAGTAAGCGCTAAATGGAGCGTGTAGCGCTTATTATAGCGCGAGACCAAAAACTTTCTTACATGTTTTTCACTTGTTTTTCGAGAAAAACGTCATAAAATTGACGCTCTAGAAAATTCTTCCATTCGGGCGGTATGATGTTTTCTGGTGAAACTATAAGTAGTATTTCTTAAAATAGAGTATCATTTAAAAGTAGACATGTTGCGCAAGGTATTACAACAAAAAATTGGCGCATAGCGCCTGTGACCTTTTAATATATCCCCATATCTTTCATTTTTTTTATTCGGTTTTAGAAAAAACGTCAAAAAATTGGCGTCCTGAAAAAATCTATTGTTCGTGCGGTATTGTGTACCAGATTAAAACTATAAGAAGTATTTAGCAAAACAAAGTATGTTCTTCAAGTAGACATGTTGCGCAAAAAAGTAAGCGCTAAATGGAGCGTGTAGCGCTTATTATAGCGCGAGACCAAAAACTTTCTTACATGTTTTTCACTTGTTTTTCGAGAAAAACGTCATAAAATTGACGCTCTAGAAAATTCTTCCATTCGGGCGGTATGATGTTTTCTGGTGAAACTATAAGTAGTATTTCTTAAAATAGAGTATCATTTAAAAGTAGACATGTTGCGCAAGGTATTACAACAAAAAATTGGCGCATAGCGCCTGTGACCTTTTAATATATCCCCATATCTTTCATTTTTTTTATTCGGTTTTAGAAAAAACGTCAAAAAATTGGCGTCCTGAAAAAATCTATTGTTCGTGCGGTATTGTGTACCAGATTAAAACTATAAGAAGTATTTAGCAAAACAAAGTATGTTCTTCAAGTAGACATGTTGCGCAAAAAAGTAAGCGCTAAATGGAGCGTGTAGCGCTTATTATAGCGCGAGACCAAAAACTTTCTTACATGTTTTTCACTTGTTTTTCGAGAAAAACGTCATAAAATTGACGCTCTAGAAAATTCTTCCATTCGGGCGGTATGATGTTTTCTGGTGAAACTATAAGTAGTATTTCTTAAAATAGAGTATCATTTAAAAGTAGACATGTTGCGCAAGGTATTACAACAAAAAATTGGCGCATAGCGCCTGTGACCTTTTAATATATCCCCATATCTTTCATTTTTTTTATTCGGTTTTAGAAAAAACGTCAAAAAATTGGCGTCCTGAAAAAATCTATTGTTCGTGCGGTATTGTGTACCAGATTAAAACTATAAGAAGTATTTAGCAAAACAAAGTATGTTCTTCAAGTAGACATGTTGCGCAAAAAAGTAAGCGCTAAATGGAGCGTGTAGCGCTTATTATAGCGCGAGACCAAAAACTTTCTTACATGTTTTTCACTTGTTTTTCGAGAAAAACGTCATAAAATTGACGCTCTAGAAAATTCTTCCATTCGGGCGGTATGATGTTTTCTGGTGAAACTATAAGTAGTATTTCTTAAAATAGAGTATCATTTAAAAGTAGACATGTTGCGCAAGGTATTACAACAAAAAATTGGCGCATAGCGCCTGTGACCTTTTAATATATCCCCATATCTTTCATTTTTTTTATTCGGTTTTAGAAAAAACGTCAAAAAATTGGCGTCCTGAAAAAATCTATTGTTCGTGCGGTATTGTGTACCAGATTAAAACTATAAGAAGTATTTAGCAAAACAAAGTATGTTCTTCAAGTAGACATGTTGCGCAAAAAAGTAAGCGCTAAATGGAGCGTGTAGCGCTTATTATAGCGCGAGACCAAAAACTTTCTTACATGTTTTTCACTTGTTTTTCGAGAAAACGTCATAAAATTGACGCTCTAGAAAATTCTTCCATTCGGGCGGTATGATGTTTTCTGGTGAAACTATAAGTAGTATTTCTTAAAATAGAGTATCATTTAAAAGTAGACATGTTGCGCAAGGTATTACAACAAAAAATTGGCGCATAGCGCCTGTGACCTTTTAATATATCCCCATATCTTTCATTTTTTTTATTCGGTTTTAGAAAAAACGTCAAAAAATTGGCGTCCTGAAAAAATCTATTGTTCGTGCGGTATTGTGTACCAGATTAAAACTATAAGAAGTATTTAGCAAAACAAAGTATGTTCTTCAAGTAGACATGTTGCGCAAAAAAGTAAGCGCTAAATGGAGCGTGTAGCGCTTATTATAGCGCGAGACCAAAAACTTTCTTACATGTTTTTCACTTGTTTTTCGAGAAAAACGTCATAAAATTGACGCTCTAGAAAATTCTTCCATTCGGGCGGTATGATGTTTTCTGGTGAAACTATAAGTAGTATTTCTTAAAATAGAGTATCATTTAAAAGTAGACATGTTGCGCAAGGTATTACAACAAAAAATTGGCGCATAGCGCCTGTGACCTTTTAATATATCCCCATATCTTTCATTTTTTTTATTCGGTTTTAGAAAAAACGTCAAAAAATTGGCGTCCTGAAAAAATCTATTGTTCGTGCGGTATTGTGTACCAGATTAAAACTATAAGAAGTATTTAGCAAAACAAAGTATGTTCTTCAAGTAGACATGTTGCGCAAAAAAGTAAGCGCTAAATGGAGCGTGTAGCGCTTATTATAGCGCGAGACCAAAAACTTTCTTACATGTTTTTCACTTGTTTTTCGAGAAAAACGTCATAAAATTGACGCTCTAGAAAATTCTTCCATTCGGGCGGTATGATGTTTTCTGGTGAAACTATAAGTAGTATTTCTTAAAATAGAGTATCATTTAAAAGTAGACATGTTGCGCAAGGTATTACAACAAAAAATTGGCGCATAGCGCCTGTGACCTTTTAATATATCCCCATATCTTTCATTTTTTTTATTCGGTTTTAGAAAAAACGTCAAAAAATTGGCGTCCTGAAAAAATCTATTGTTCGTGCGGTATTGTGTACCAGATTAAAACTATAAGAAGTATTTAGCAAAACAAAGTATGTTCTTCAAGTAGACATGTTGCGCAAAAAAGTAAGCGCTAAATGGAGCGTGTAGCGCTTATTATAGCGCGAGACCAAAAACTTTCTTACATGTTTTTCACTTGTTTTTCGAGAAAAACGTCATAAAATTGACGCTCTAGAAAATTCTTCCATTCGGGCGGTATGATGTTTTCTGGTGAAACTGTAAGTAGTATTTCTTAAAATAGAGTATCATTTAAAAGTAGACATGTTGCGCAAGGTTTTACAACAAAAAATTGGCGCATAGCGCCTGTGACCTTTTAATATATCCCCATATCTTTCATTTTTTTTATTCGGTTTTAGAAAAAACGTCAAAAAATTGGCGTCCTGAAAAAATCTATTGTTCGTGCGGTATTGTGTACCAGATTAAAACTATAAGAAGTATTTAGCAAAACAAAGTATGTTCTTCAAGTAGACATGTTGCGCAAAAAAGTAAGCGCTAAATGGAGCGTGTAGCGCTTATTATAGCGCGAGACCAAAAACTTTCTTACATGTTTTTCACTTGTTTTTCGAGAAAAACGTCATAAAATTGACGCTCTAGAAAATTCTTCCATTCGGGCGGTATGATGTTTTCTGGTGAAACTATAAGTAGTATTTCTTAAAATAGAGTATCATTTAAAAGTAGACATGTTGCGCAAGGTATTACAACAAAAAATTGGCGCATAGCGCCTGTGACCTTTTAATATATCCCCATATCTTTCATTTTTTTTATTCGGTTTTAGAAAAAACGTCAAAAAATTGGCGTCCTGAAAAAATCTATTGTTCGTGCGGTATTGTGTACCAGATTAAAACTATAAGAAGTATTTAGCAAAACAAAGTATGTTCTTCAAGTAGACATGTTGCGCAAAAAAGTAAGCGCTAAATGGAGCGTGTAGCGCTTATTATAGCGCGAGACCAAAAACTTTCTTACATGTTTTTCACTTGTTTTTCGAGAAAAACGTCATAAAATTGACGCTCTAGAAAATTCTTCCATTCGGGCGGTATGATGTTTTCTGGTGAAACTATAAGTAGTATTTCTTAAAATAGAGTATCATTTAAAAGTAGACATGTTGCGCAAAAAAGTAAGCGCTAAATGGAGCGTGTAGCGCTTATTATAGCGCGAGACCAAAAACTTTCTTACATGTTTTTCACTTGTTTTTCGAGAAAAACGTCATAAAATTGACGCTCTAGAAAATTCTTCCATTCGGGCGGTATGATGTTTTCTGGTGAAACTATAAGTAGTATTTCTTAAAATAGAGTATCATTTAAAAGTAGACATGTTGCGCAAGGTATTACAACAAAAAATTGGCGCATAGCGCCTGTGACCTTTTAATATATCCCCATATCTTTCATTTTTTTTATTCGGTTTTAGAAAAAACGTCAAAAAATTGGCGTCCTGAAAAAATCTATTGTTCGTGCGGTATTGTGTACCAGATTAAAACTATAAGAAGTATTTAGCAAAACAAAGTATGTTCTTCAAGTAGACATGTTGCGCAAAAAAGTAAGCGCTAAATGGAGCGTGTAGCGCTTATTATAGCGCGAGACCAAAAACTTTCTTACATGTTTTTCACTTGTTTTTCGAGAAAAACGTCATAAAATTGACGCTCTAGAAAATTCTTCCATTCGGGCGGTATGATGTTTTCTGGTGAAACTATAAGTAGTATTTCTTAAAATAGAGTATCATTTAAAAGTAGACATGTTGCGCAAGGTATTACAACAAAAAATTGGCGCATAGCGCCTGTGACCTTTTAATATATCCCCATATCTTTCATTTTTTTTATTCGGTTTTAGAAAAAACGTCAAAAAATTGGCGTCCTGAAAAAATCTATTGTTCGTGCGGTATTGTGTACCAGATTAAAACTATAAGAAGTATTTAGCAAAACAAAGTATGTTCTTCAAGTAGACATGTTGCGCAAAAAAGTAAGCGCTAAATGGAGCGTGTAGCGCTTATTATAGCGCGAGACCAAAAACTTTCTTACATGTTTTTCACTTGTTTTTCGAGAAAAACGTCATAAAATTGACGCTCTAGAAAATTCTTCCATTCGGGCGGTATGATGTTTTCTGGTGAAACTATAAGTAGTATTTCTTAAAATAGAGTATCATTTAAAAGTAGACATGTTGCGCAAGGTATTACAACAAAAAATTGGCGCATAGCGCCTGTGACCTTTTAATATATCCCCATATCTTTCATTTTTTTTATTCGGTTTTAGAAAAAACGTCAAAAAATTGGCGTCCTGAAAAAATCTATTGTTCGTGCGGTATTGTGTACCAGATTAAAACTATAAGAAGTATTTAGCAAAACAAAGTATGTTCTTCAAGTAGACATGTTGCGCAAAAAAGTAAGCGCTAAATGGAGCGTGTAGCGCTTATTATAGCGCGAGACCAAAAACTTTCTTACATGTTTTTCACTTGTTTTTCGAGAAAAACGTCATAAAATTGACGCTCTAGAAAATTCTTCCATTCGGGCGGTATGATGTTTTCTGGTGAAACTATAAGTAGTATTTCTTAAAATAGAGTATCATTTAAAAGTAGACATGTTGCGCAAGGTATTACAACAAAAAATTGGCGCATAGCGCCTGTGACCTTTTAATATATCCCCATATCTTTCATTTTTTTTATTCGGTTTTAGAAAAAACGTCAAAAAATTGGCGTCCTGAAAAAATCTATTGTTCGTGCGGTATTGTGTACCAGATTAAAACTATAAGAAGTATTTAGCAAAACAAAGTATGTTCTTCAAGTAGACATGTTGCGCAAAAAAGTAAGCGCTAAATGGAGCGTGTAGCGCTTATTATAGCGCGAGACCAAAAACTTTCTTACATGTTTTTCACTTGTTTTTCGAGAAAAACGTCATAAAATTGACGCTCTAGAAAATTCTTCCATTCGGGCGGTATGATGTTTTCTGGTGAAACTATAAGTAGTATTTCTTAAAATAGAGTATCATTTAAAAGTAGACATGTTGCGCAAGGTATTACAACAAAAAATTGGCGCATAGCGCCTGTGACCTTTTAATATATCCCCATATCTTTCATTTTTTTTTATTCGGTTTTAGAAAAAACGTCAAAAAATTGGCGTCCTGAAAAAATCTATTGTTCGTGCGGTATTGTGTACCAGATTAAAACTATAAGAAGTATTTAGCAAAACAAAGTATGTTCTTCAAGTAGACATGTTGCGCAAAAAAGTAAGCGCTAAATGGAGCGTGTAGCGCTTATTATAGCGCGAGACCAAAAACTTTCTTACATGTTTTTCACTTGTTTTTCGAGAAAAACGTCATAAAATTGACGCTCTAGAAAATTCTTCCATTCGGGCGGTATGATGTTTTCTGGTGAAACTATAAGTAGTATTTCTTAAAATAGAGTATCATTTAAAAGTAGACATGTTGCGCAAGGTATTACAACAAAAAATTGGCGCATAGCGCCTGTGACCTTTTAATATATCCCCATATCTTTCATTTTTTTTATTCGGTTTTAGAAAAAACGTCAAAAAATTGGCGTCCTGAAAAAATCTATTGTTCGTGCGGTATTGTGTACCAGATTAAAACTATAAGAAGTATTTAGCAAAACAAAGTATGTTCTTCAAGTAGACATGTTGCGCAAAAAAGTAAGCGCTAAATGGAGCGTGTAGCGCTTATTATAGCGCGAGACCAAAAACTTTCTTACATGTTTTTCACTTGTTTTTCGAGAAAAACGTCATAAAATTGACGCTCTAGAAAATTCTTCCATTCGGGCGGTATGATGTTTTCTGGTGAAACTATAAGTAGTATTTCTTAAAATAGAGTATCATTTAAAAGTAGACATGTTGCGCAAGGTATTACAACAAAAAATTGGCGCATAGCGCCTGTGACCTTTTAATATATCCCCATATCTTTCATTTTTTTTATTCGGTTTTAGAAAAAACGTCAAAAAATTGGCGTCCTGAAAAAATCTATTGTTCGTGCGGTATTGTGTACCAGATTAAAACTATAAGAAGTATTTAGCAAAACAAAGTATGTTCTTCAAGTAGACATGTTGCGCAAAAAAGTAAGCGCTAAATGGAGCGTGTAGCGCTTATTATAGCGCGAGACCAAAAACTTTCTTACATGTTTTTCACTTGTTTTTCGAGAAAAACGTCATAAAATTGACGCTCTAGAAAATTCTTCCATTCGGGCGGTATGATGTTTTCTGGTGAAACTATAAGTAGTATTTCTTAAAATAGAGTATCATTTAAAAGTAGACATGTTGCGCAAGGTATTACAACAAAAAATTGGCGCATAGCGCCTGTGACCTTTTAATATATCCCCATATCTTTCATTTTTTTTATTCGGTTTTAGAAAAAACGTCAAAAAATTGGCGTCCTGAAAAAATCTATTGTTCGTGCGGTATTGTGTACCAGATTAAAACTATAAGAAGTATTTAGCAAAACAAAGTATGTTCTTCAAGTAGACATGTTGCGCAAAAAAGTAAGCGCTAAATGGAGCGTGTAGCGCTTATTATAGCGCGAGACCAAAAACTTTCTTACATGTTTTTCACTTGTTTTTCGAGAAAAACGTCATAAAATTGACGCTCTAGAAAATTCTTCCATTCGGGCGGTATGATGTTTTCTGGTGAAACTATAAGTAGTATTTCTTAAAATAGAGTATCATTTAAAAGTAGACATGTTGCGCAAGGTATTACAACAAAAAATTGGCGCATAGCGCCTGTGACCTTTTAATATATCCCCATATCTTTCATTTTTTTTATTCGGTTTTAGAAAAAACGTCAAAAAATTGGCGTCCTGAAAAAATCTATTGTTCGTGCGGTATTGTGTACCAGATTAAAACTATAAGAAGTATTTAGCAAAACAAAGTATGTTCTTCAAGTAGACATGTTGCGCAAAAAAGTAAGCGCTAAATGGAGCGTGTAGCGCTTATTATAGCGCGAGACCAAAAACTTTCTTACATGTTTTTCACTTGTTTTTCGAGAAAAACGTCATAAAATTGACGCTCTAGAAAATTCTTCCATTCGGGCGGTATGATGTTTTCTGGTGAAACTATAAGTAGTATTTCTTAAAATAGAGTATCATTTAAAAGTAGACATGTTGCGCAAGGTATTACAACAAAAAATTGGCGCATAGCGCCTGTGACCTTTTAATATATCCCCATATCTTTCATTTTTTTTATTCGGTTTTAGAAAAAACGTCAAAAAATTGGCGTCCTGAAAAAATCTATTGTTCGTGCGGTATTGTGTACCAGATTAAAACTATAAGAAGTATTTAGCAAAACAAAGTATGTTCTTCAAGTAGACATGTTGCGCAAAAAAGTAAGCGCTAAATGGAGCGTGTAGCGCTTATTATAGCGCGAGACCAAAAACTTTCTTACATGTTTTTCACTTGTTTTTCGAGAAAAACGTCATAAAATTGACGCTCTAGAAAATTCTTCCATTCGGGCGGTATGATGTTTTCTGGTGAAACTATAAGTAGTATTTCTTAAAATAGAGTATCATTTAAAAGTAGACATGTTGCGCAAGGTATTACAACAAAAAATTGGCGCATAGCGCCTGTGACCTTTTAATATATCCCCATATCTTTCATTTTTTTTATTCGGTTTTAGAAAAAACGTCAAAAAATTGGCGTCCTGAAAAAATCTATTGTTCGTGCGGTATTGTGTACCAGATTAAAACTATAAGAAGTATCTGGCAAAACAAAGTATGTTCTTCAAGTAGACATGTTGCGCAAAAAAGTAAGCGCTAAATGGAGCGTGTAGCGCTTATTATAGCGCGAGACCAAAAACTTTCTTACATGTTTTTCACTTGTTTTTCGAGAAAAACGTCATAAAATTGACGCTCTAGAAAATTCTTCCATTCGGGCGGTATGATGTTTTCTGGTGAAACTATAAGTAGTATTTCTTAAAATAGAGTATCATTTAAAAGTAGACATGTTGCGCAAGGTATTACAACAAAAAATTGGCGCATAGCGCCTGTGACCTTTTAATATATCCCCATATCTTTCATTTTTTTTATTCGGTTTTAGAAAAAACGTCAAAAAATTGGCGTCCTGAAAAAATCTATTGTTCGTGCGGTATTGTGTACCAGATTAAAACTATAAGAAGTATTTAGCAAAACAAAGTATGTTCTTCAAGTAGACATGTTGCGCAAAAAAGTAAGCGCTAAATGGAGCGTGTAGCGCTTATTATAGCGCGAGACCAAAAACTTTCTTACATGTTTTTCACTTGTTTTTCGAGAAAAACGTCATAAAATTGACGCTCTAGAAAATTCTTCCATTCGGGCGGTATGATGTTTTCTGGTGAAACTATAAGTAGTATTTCTTAAAATAGAGTATCATTTAAAAGTAGACATGTTGCGCAAGGTATTACAACAAAAAATTGGCGCATAGCGCCTGTGACCTTTTAATATATCCCCATATCTTTCATTTTTTTTATTCGGTTTTAGAAAAAACGTCAAAAAATTGGCGTCCTGAAAAAATCTATTGTTCGTGCGGTATTGTGTACCAGATTAAAACTATAAGAAGTATTTAGCAAAACAAAGTATGTTCTTCAAGTAGACATGTTGCGCAAAAAAGTAAGCGCTAAATGGAGCGTGTAGCGCTTATTATAGCGCGAGACCAAAAACTTTCTTACATGTTTTTCACTTGTTTTTCGAGAAAAACGTCATAAAATTGACGCTCTAGAAAATTCTTCCATTCGGGCGGTATGATGTTTTCTGGTGAAACTATAAGTAGTATTTCTTAAAATAGAGTATCATTTAAAAGTAGACATGTTGCGCAAGGTATTACAACAAAAAATTGGCGCATAGCGCCTGTGACCTTTTAATATATCCCCATATCTTTCATTTTTTTTATTCGGTTTTAGAAAAAACGTCAAAAAATTGGCGTCCTGAAAAAATCTATTGTTCGTGCGGTATTGTGTACCAGATTAAAACTATAAGAAGTATTTAGCAAAACAAAGTATGTTCTTCAAGTAGACATGTTGCGCAAAAAAGTAAGCGCTAAATGGAGCGTGTAGCGCTTATTATAGCGCGAGACCAAAAACTTTCTTACATGTTTTTCACTTGTTTTTCGAGAAAAACGTCATAAAATTGACGCTCTAGAAAATTCTTCCATTCGGGCGGTATGATGTTTTCTGGTGAAACTATAAGTAGTATTTCTTAAAATAGAGTATCATTTAAAAGTAGACATGTTGCGCAAGGTATTACAACAAAAAATTGGCGCATAGCGCCTGTGACCTTTTAATATATCCCCATATCTTTCATTTTTTTTATTCGGTTTTAGAAAAAACGTCAAAAAATTGGCGTCCTGAAAAAATCTATTGTTCGTGCGGTATTGTGTACCAGATTAAAACTATAAGAAGTATTTAGCAAAACAAAGTATGTTCTTCAAGTAGACATGTTGCGCAAAAAAGTAAGCGCTAAATGGAGCGTGTAGCGCTTATTATAGCGCGAGACCAAAAACTTTCTTACATGTTTTTCACTTGTTTTTCGAGAAAAACGTCATAAAATTGACGCTCTAGAAAATTCTTCCATTCGGGCGGTATGATGTTTTCTGGTGAAACTATAAGTAGTATTTCTTAAAATAGAGTATCATTTAAAAGTAGACATGTTGCGCAAGGTATTACAACAAAAAATTGGCGCATAGCGCCTGTGACCTTTTAATATATCCCCATATCTTTCATTTTTTTTATTCGGTTTTAGAAAAAACGTCAAAAAATTGGCGTCCTGAAAAAATCTATTGTTCGTGCGGTATTGTGTACCAGATTAAAACTATAAGAAGTATTTAGCAAAACAAAGTATGTTCTTCAAGTAGACATGTTGCGCAAAAAAGTAAGCGCTAAATGGAGCGTGTAGCGCTTATTATAGCGCGAGACCAAAAACTTTCTTACATGTTTTTCACTTGTTTTTCGAGAAAAACGTCATAAAATTGACGCTCTAGAAAATTCTTCCATTCGGGCGGTATGATGTTTTCTGGTGAAACTATAAGTAGTATTTCTTAAAATAGAGTATCATTTAAAAGTAGACATGTTGCGCAAGGTATTACAACAAAAAATTGGCGCATAGCGCCTGTGACCTTTTAATATATCCCCATATCTTTCATTTTTTTTATTCGGTTTTAGAAAAAACGTCAAAAAATTGGCGTCCTGAAAAAATCTATTGTTCGTGCGGTATTGTGTACCAGATTAAAACTATAAGAAGTATTTAGCAAAACAAAGTATGTTCTTCAAGTAGACATGTTGCGCAAAAAAGTAAGCGCTAAATGGAGCGTGTAGCGCTTATTATAGCGCGAGACCAAAAACTTTCTTACATGTTTTTCACTTGTTTTTCGAGAAAAACGTCATAAAATTGACGCTCTAGAAAATTCTTCCATTCGGGCGGTATGATGTTTTCTGGTGAAACTATAAGTAGTATTTCTTAAAATAGAGTATCATTTAAAAGTAGACATGTTGCGCAAGGTATTACAACAAAAAATTGGCGCATAGCGCCTGTGACCTTTTAATATATCCCCATATCTTTCATTTTTTTTATTCGGTTTTAGAAAAAACGTCAAAAAATTGGCGTCCTGAAAAAATCTATTGTTCGTGCGGTATTGTGTACCAGATTAAAACTATAAGAAGTATTTAGCAAAACAAAGTATGTTCTTCAAGTAGACATGTTGCGCAAAAAAGTAAGCGCTAAATGGAGCGTGTAGCGCTTATTATAGCGCGAGACCAAAAACTTTCTTACATGTTTTTCACTTGTTTTTCGAGAAAAACGTCATAAAATTGACGCTCTAGAAAATTCTTCCATTCGGGCGGTATGATGTTTTCTGGTGAAACTATAAGTAGTATTTCTTAAAATAGAGTATCATTTAAAAGTAGACATGTTGCGCAAGGTATTACAACAAAAAATTGGCGCATAGCGCCTGTGACCTTTTAATATATCCCCATATCTTTCATTTTTTTTATTCGGTTTTAGAAAAAACGTCAAAAAATTGGCGTCCTGAAAAAATCTATTGTTCGTGCGGTATTGTGTACCAGATTAAAACTATAAGAAGTATTTAGCAAAACAAAGTATGTTCTTCAAGTAGACATGTTGCGCAAAAAAGTAAGCGCTAAATGGAGCGTGTAGCGCTTATTATAGCGCGAGACCAAAAACTTTCTTACATGTTTTTCACTTGTTTTTCGAGAAAAACGTCATAAAATTGACGCTCTAGAAAATTCTTCCATTCGGGCGGTATGATGTTTTCTGGTGAAACTATAAGTAGTATTTCTTAAAATAGAGTATCATTTAAAAGTAGACATGTTGCGCAAGGTATTACAACAAAAAATTGGCGCATAGCGCCTGTGACCTTTTAATATATCCCCATATCTTTCATTTTTTTTATTCGGTTTTAGAAAAAACGTCAAAAAATTGGCGTCCTGAAAAAATCTATTGTTCGTGCGGTATTGTGTACCAGATTAAAACTATAAGAAGTATCTGGCAAAACAAAGTATGTTCTTCAAGTAGACATGTTGCGCAAAAAAGTAAGCGCTAAATGGAGCGTGTAGCGCTTATTATAGCGCGAGACCAAAAACTTTCTTACATGTTTTTCACTTGTTTTTCGAGAAAAACGTCATAAAATTGACGCTCTAGAAAATTCTTCCATTCGGGCGGTATGATGTTTTCTGGTGAAACTATAAGTAGTATTTCTTAAAATAGAGTATCATTTAAAAGTAGACATGTTGCGCAAGGTATTACAACAAAAAATTGGCGCATAGCGCCTGTGACCTTTTAATATATCCCCATATCTTTCATTTTTTTTATTCGGTTTTAGAAAAAACGTCAAAAAATTGGCGTCCTGAAAAAATCTATTGTTCGTGCGGTATTGTGTACCAGATTAAAACTATAAGAAGTATTTAGCAAAACAAAGTATGTTCTTCAAGTAGACATGTTGCGCAAAAAAGTAAGCGCTAAATGGAGCGTGTAGCGCTTATTATAGCGCGAGACCAAAAACTTTCTTACATGTTTTTCACTTGTTTTTCGAGAAAAACGTCATAAAATTGACGCTCTAGAAAATTCTTCCATTCGGGCGGTATGATGTTTTCTGGTGAAACTATAAGTAGTATTTCTTAAAATAGAGTATCATTTAAAAGTAGACATGTTGCGCAAGGTATTACAACAAAAAATTGGCGCATAGCGCCTGTGACCTTTTAATATATCCCCATATCTTTCATTTTTTTTATTCGGTTTTAGAAAAAACGTCAAAAAATTGGCGTCCTGAAAAAATCTATTGTTCGTGCGGTATTGTGTACCAGATTAAAACTATAAGAAGTATTTAGCAAAACAAAGTATGTTCTTCAAGTAGACATGTTGCGCAAAAAAGTAAGCGCTAAATGGAGCGTGTAGCGCTTATTATAGCGCGAGACCAAAAACTTTCTTACATGTTTTTCACTTGTTTTTCGAGAAAAACGTCATAAAATTGACGCTCTAGAAAATTCTTCCATTCGGGCGGTATGATGTTTTCTGGTGAAACTATAAGTAGTATTTCTTAAAATAGAGTATCATTTAAAAGTAGACATGTTGCGCAAGGTATTACAACAAAAAATTGGCGCATAGCGCCTGTGACCTTTTAATATATCCCCATATCTTTCATTTTTTTTATTCGGTTTTAGAAAAAACGTCAAAAAATTGGCGTCCTGAAAAAATCTATTGTTCGTGCGGTATTGTGTACCAGATTAAAACTATAAGAAGTATTTAGCAAAACAAAGTATGTTCTTCAAGTAGACATGTTGCGCAAAAAAGTAAGCGCTAAATGGAGCGTGTAGCGCTTATTATAGCGCGAGACCAAAAACTTTCTTACATGTTTTTCACTTGTTTTTCGAGAAAAACGTCATAAAATTGACGCTCTAGAAAATTCTTCCATTCGGGCGGTATGATGTTTTCTGGTGAAACTATAAGTAGTATTTCTTAAAATAGAGTATCATTTAAAAGTAGACATGTTGCGCAAGGTATTACAACAAAAAATTGGCGCATAGCGCCTGTGACCTTTTAATATATCCCCATATCTTTCATTTTTTTTATTCGGTTTTAGAAAAAACGTCAAAAAATTGGCGTCCTGAAAAAATCTATTGTTCGTGCGGTATTGTGTACCAGATTAAAACTATAAGAAGTATTTAGCAAAACAAAGTATGTTCTTCAAGTAGACATGTTGCGCAAAAAAGTAAGCGCTAAATGGAGCGTGTAGCGCTTATTATAGCGCGAGACCAAAAACTTTCTTACATGTTTTTCACTTGTTTTTCGAGAAAAACGTCATAAAATTGACGCTCTAGAAAATTCTTCCATTCGGGCGGTATGATGTTTTCTGGTGAAACTATAAGTAGTATTTCTTAAAATAGAGTATCATTTAAAAGTAGACATGTTGCGCAAGGTATTACAACAAAAAATTGGCGCATAGCGCCTGTGACCTTTTAATATATCCCCATATCTTTCATTTTTTTTATTCGGTTTTAGAAAAAACGTCAAAAAATTGGCGTCCTGAAAAAATCTATTGTTCGTGCGGTATTGTGTACCAGATTAAAACTATAAGAAGTATTTAGCAAAACAAAGTATGTTCTTCAAGTAGACATGTTGCGCAAAAAAGTAAGCGCTAAATGGAGCGTGTAGCGCTTATTATAGCGCGAGACCAAAAACTTTCTTACATGTTTTTCACTTGTTTTTCGAGAAAAACGTCATAAAATTGACGCTCTAGAAAATTCTTCCATTCGGGCGGTATGATGTTTTCTGGTGAAACTATAAGTAGTATTTCTTAAAATAGAGTATCATTTAAAAGTAGACATGTTGCGCAAGGTATTACAACAAAAAATTGGCGCATAGCGCCTGTGACCTTTTAATATATCCCCATATCTTTCATTTTTTTTATTCGGTTTTAGAAAAAACGTCAAAAAATTGGCGTCCTGAAAAAATCTATTGTTCGTGCGGTATTGTGTACCAGATTAAAACTATAAGAAGTATTTAGCAAAACAAAGTATGTTCTTCAAGTAGACATGTTGCGCAAAAAAGTAAGCGCTAAATGGAGCGTGTAGCGCTTATTATAGCGCGAGACCAAAAACTTTCTTACATGTTTTTCACTTGTTTTTCGAGAAAAACGTCATAAAATTGACGCTCTAGAAAATTCTTCCATTCGGGCGGTATGATGTTTTCTGGTGAAACTATAAGTAGTATTTCTTAAAATAGAGTATCATTTAAAAGTAAACATGTTGCGCAAGGTATTACAACAAAAAATTGGCGCATAGCGCCTGTGACCTTTTAATATATCCCCATATCTTTCATTTTTTTTATTCGGTTTTAGAAAAAACGTCAAAAAATTGGCGTCCTGAAAAAATCTATTGTTCGTGCGGTATTGTGTACCAGATTAAAACTATAAGAAGTATTTAGCAAAACAAAGTATGTTCTTCAAGTAGACATGTTGCGCAAAAAAGTAAGCGCTAAATGGAGCGTGTAGCGCTTATTATAGCGCGAGACCAAAAACTTTCTTACATGTTTTTCACTTGTTTTTCGAGAAAAACGTCATAAAATTGACGCTCTAGAAAATTCTTCCATTCGGGCGGTATGATGTTTTCTGGTGAAACTATAAGTAGTATTTCTTAAAATAGAGTATCATTTAAAAGTAGACATGTTGCGCAAGGTATTACAACAAAAAATTGGCGCATAGCGCCTGTGACCTTTTAATATATCCCCATATCTTTCATTTTTTTTATTCGGTTTTAGAAAAAACGTCAAAAAATTGGCGTCCTGAAAAAATCTATTGTTCGTGCGGTATTGTGTACCAGATTAAAACTATAAGAAGTATTTAGCAAAACAAAGTATGTTCTTCAAGTAGACATGTTGCGCAAAAAAGTAAGCGCTAAATGGAGCGTGTAGCGCTTATTATAGCGCGAGACCAAAAACTTTCTTACATGTTTTTCACTTGTTTTTCGAGAAAAACGTCATAAAATTGACGCTCTAGAAAATTCTTCCATTCGGGCGGTATGATGTTTTCTGGTGAAACTATAAGTAGTATTTCTTAAAATAGAGTATCATTTAAAAGTAGACATGTTGCGCAAGGTATTACAACAAAAAATTGGCGCATAGCGCCTGTGACCTTTTAATATATCCCCATATCTTTCATTTTTTTTATTCGGTTTTAGAAAAAACGTCAAAAAATTGGCGTCCTGAAAAAATCTATTGTTCGTGCGGTATTGTGTACCAGATTAAAACTATAAGAAGTATTTAGCAAAACAAAGTATGTTCTTCAAGTAGACATGTTGCGCAAAAAAGTAAGCGCTAAATGGAGCGTGTAGCGCTTATTATAGCGCGAGACCAAAAACTTTCTTACATGTTTTTCACTTGTTTTTCGAGAAAAACGTCATAAAATTGACGCTCTAGAAAATTCTTCCATTCGGGCGGTATGATGTTTTCTGGTGAAACTATAAGTAGTATTTCTTAAAATAGAGTATCATTTAAAAGTAGACATGTTGCGCAAGGTATTACAACAAAAAATTGGCGCATAGCGCCTGTGACCTTTTAATATATCCCCATATCTTTCATTTTTTTTATTCGGTTTTAGAAAAAACGTCAAAAAATTGGCGTCCTGAAAAAATCTATTGTTCGTGCGGTATTGTGTACCAGATTAAAACTATAAGAAGTATTTAGCAAAACAAAGTATGTTCTTCAAGTAGACATGTTGCGCAAAAAACTAAGCGCTAAATGGAGCGTGTAGCGCTTATTATAGCGCGAGACCAAAAACTTTCTTACATGTTTTTCACTTGTTTTTCGAGAAAAACGTCATAAAATTGACGCTCTAGAAAATTCTTCCATTCGGGCGGTATGATGTTTTCTGGTGAAACTATAAGTAGTATTTCTTAAAATAGAGTATCATTTAAAAGTAGACATGTTGCGCAAGGTATTACAACAAAAAATTGGCGCATAGCGCCTGTGACCTTTTAATATATCCCCATATCTTTCATTTTTTTTATTCGGTTTTAGAAAAAACGTCAAAAAATTGGCGTCCTGAAAAAATCTATTGTTCGTGCGGTATTGTGTACCAGATTAAAACTATAAGAAGTATTTAGCAAAACAAAGTATGTTCTTCAAGTAGACATGTTGCGCAAAAAAGTAAGCGCTAAATGGAGCGTGTAGCGCTTATTATAGCGCGAGACCAAAAACTTTCTTACATGTTTTTCACTTGTTTTTCGAGAAAAACGTCATAAAATTGACGCTCTAGAAAATTCTTCCATTCGGGCGGTATGATGTTTTCTGGTGAAACTATAAGTAGTATTTCTTAAAATAGAGTATCATTTAAAAGTAGACATGTTGCGCAAGGTATTACAACAAAAAATTGGCGCATAGCGCCTGTGACCTTTTAATATATCCCCATATCTTTCATTTTTTTTATTCGGTTTTAGAAAAAACGTCAAAAAATTGGCGTCCTGAAAAAATCTATTGTTCGTGCGGTATTGTGTACCAGATTAAAACTATAAGAAGTATTTAGCAAAACAAAGTATGTTCTTCAAGTAGACATGTTGCGCAAAAAAGTAAGCGCTAAATGGAGCGTGTAGCGCTTATTATAGCGCGAGACCAAAAACTTTCTTACATGTTTTTCACTTGTTTTTCGAGAAAAACGTCATAAAATTGACGCTCTAGAAAATTCTTCCATTCGGGCGGTATGATGTTTTCTGGTGAAACTATAAGTAGTATTTCTTAAAATAGAGTATCATTTAAAAGTAGACATGTTGCGCAAGGTATTACAACAAAAAATTGGCGCATAGCGCCTGTGACCTTTTAATATATCCCCATATCTTTCATTTTTTTTATTCGGTTTAGAAAAAACGTCAAAAAATTGGCGTCCTGAAAAAATCTATTGTTCGTGCGGTATTGTGTACCAGATTAAAACTATAAGAAGTATTTAGCAAAACAAAGTATGTTCTTCAAGTAGACATGTTGCGCAAAAAAGTAAGCGCTAAATGGAGCGTGTAGCGCTTATTATAGCGCGAGACCAAAAACTTTCTTACATGTTTTTCACTTGTTTTTCGAGAAAAACGTCATAAAATTGACGCTCTAGAAAATTCTTCCATTCGGGCGGTATGATGTTTTCTGGTGAAACTATAAGTAGTATTTCTTAAAATAGAGTATCATTTAAAAGTAGACATGTTGCGCAAGGTATTACAACAAAAAATTGGCGCATAGCGCCTGTGACCTTTTAATATATCCCCATATCTTTCATTTTTTTTATTCGGTTTTAGAAAAAACGTCAAAAAATTGGCGTCCTGAAAAAATCTATTGTTCGTGCGGTATTGTGTACCAGATTAAAACTATAAGAAGTATTTAGCAAAACAAAGTATGTTCTTCAAGTAGACATGTTGCGCAAAAAAGTAAGCGCTAAATGGAGCGTGTAGCGCTTATTATAGCGCGAGACCAAAAACTTTCTTACATGTTTTTCACTTGTTTTTCGAGAAAAACGTCATAAAATTGACGCTCTAGAAAATTCTTCCATTCGGGCGGTATGATGTTTTCTGGTGAAACTATAAGTAGTATTTCTTAAAATAGAGTATCATTTAAAAGTAGACATGTTGCGCAAGGTATTACAACAAAAAATTGGCGCATAGCGCCTGTGACCTTTTAATATATCCCCATATCTTTCATTTTTTTTATTCGGTTTTAGAAAAAACGTCAAAAAATTGGCGTCCTGAAAAAATCTATTGTTCGTGCGGTATTGTGTACCAGATTAAAACTATAAGAAGTATTTAGCAAAACAAAGTATGTTCTTCAAGTAGACATGTTGCGCAAAAAAGTAAGCGCTAAATGGAGCGTGTAGCGCTTATTATAGCGCGAGACCAAAAACTTTCTTACATGTTTTTCACTTGTTTTTCGAGAAAAACGTCATAAAATTGACGCTCTAGAAAATTCTTCCATTCGGGCGGTATGATGTTTTCTGGTGAAACTATAAGTAGTATTTCTTAAAATAGAGTATCATTTAAAAGTAGACATGTTGCGCAAGGTATTACAACAAAAAATTGGCGCATAGCGCCTGTGACCTTTTAATATCCCCATATCTTTCATTTTTTTTATTCGGTTTTAGAAAAAACGTCAAAAAATTGGCGTCCTGAAAAAATCTATTGTTCGTGCGGTATTGTGTACCAGATTAAAACTATAAGAAGTATTTAGCAAAACAAAGTATGTTCTTCAAGTAGACATGTTGCGCAAAAAAGTAAGCGCTAAATGGAGCGTGTAGCGCTTATTATAGCGCGAGACCAAAAACTTTCTTACATGTTTTTCACTTGTTTTTCGAGAAAAACGTCATAAAATTGACGCTCTAGAAAATTCTTCCATTCGGGCGGTATGATGTTTTCTGGTGAAACTATAAGTAGTATTTCTTAAAATAGAGTATCATTTAAAAGTAGACATGTTGCGCAAGGTATTACAACAAAAAATTGGCGCATAGCGCCTGTGACCTTTTAATATATCCCCATATCTTTCATTTTTTTTATTCGGTTTTAGAAAAAACGTCAAAAAATTGGCGTCCTGAAAAAATCTATTGTTCGTGCGGTATTGTGTACCAGATTAAAACTATAAGAAGTATTTAGCAAAACAAAGTATGTTCTTCAAGTAGACATGTTGCGCAAAAAAGTAAGCGCTAAATGGAGCGTGTAGCGCTTATTATAGCGCGAGACCAAAAACTTTCTTACATGTTTTTCACTTGTTTTTCGAGAAAAACGTCATAAAATTGACGCTCTAGAAAATTCTTCCATTCGGGCGGTATGATGTTTTCTGGTGAAACTATAAGTAGTATTTCTTAAAATAGAGTATCATTTAAAAGTAGACATGTTGCGCAAGGTATTACAACAAAAAATTGGCGCATAGCGCCTGTGACCTTTTAATATATCCCCATATCTTTCATTTTTTTTATTCGGTTTTAGAAAAAACGTCAAAAAATTGGCGTCCTGAAAAAATCTATTGTTCGTGCGGTATTGTGTACCAGATTAAAACTATAAGAAGTATTTAGCAAAACAAAGTATGTTCTTCAAGTAGACATGTTGCGCAAAAAAGTAAGCGCTAAATGGAGCGTGTAGCGCTTATTATAGCGCGAGACCAAAAACTTTCTTACATGTTTTTCACTTGTTTTTCGAGAAAAACGTCATAAAATTGACGCTCTAGAAAATTCTTCCATTCGGGCGGTATGATGTTTTCTGGTGAAACTATAAGTAGTATTTCTTAAAATAGAGTATCATTTAAAAGTAGACATGTTGCGCAAGGTATTACAACAAAAAATTGGCGCATAGCGCCTGTGACCTTTTAATATATCCCCATATCTTTCATTTTTTTTATTCGGTTTTAGAAAAAACGTCAAAAAATTGGCGTCCTGAAAAAATCTATTGTTCGTGCGGTATTGTGTACCAGATTAAAACTATAAGAAGTATTTAGCAAAACAAAGTATGTTCTTCAAGTAGACATGTTGCGCAAAAAAGTAAGCGCTAAATGGAGCGTGTAGCGCTTATTATAGCGCGAGACCAAAAACTTTCTTACATGTTTTTCACTTGTTTTTCGAGAAAAACGTCATAAAATTGACGCTCTAGAAAATTCTTCCATTCGGGCGGTATGATGTTTTCTGGTGAAACTATAAGTAGTATTTCTTAAAATAGAGTATCATTTAAAAGTAGACATGTTGCGCAAGGTATTACAACAAAAAATTGGCGCATAGCGCCTGTGACCTTTTAATATATCCCCATATCTTTCATTTTTTTTATTCGGTTTTAGAAAAAACGTCAAAAAATTGGCGTCCTGAAAAAATCTATTGTTCGTGCGGTATTGTGTACCAGATTAAAACTATAAGAAGTATTTAGCAAAACAAAGTATGTTCTTCAAGTAGACATGTTGCGCAAAAAAGTAAGCGCTAAATGGAGCGTGTAGCGCTTATTATAGCGCGAGACCAAAAACTTTCTTACATGTTTTTCACTTGTTTTTCGAGAAAAACGTCATAAAATTGACGCTCTAGAAAATTCTTCCATTCGGGCGGTATGATGTTTTCTGGTGAAACTATAAGTAGTATTTCTTAAAATAGAGTATCATTTAAAAGTAGACATGTTGCGCAAGGTATTACAACAAAAAATTGGCGCATAGCGCCTGTGACCTTTTAATATATCCCCATATCTTTCATTTTTTTTATTCGGTTTTAGAAAAAACGTCAAAAAATTGGCGTCCTGAAAAAATCTATTGTTCGTGCGGTATTGTGTACCAGATTAAAACTATAAGAAGTATTTAGCAAAACAAAGTATGTTCTTCAAGTAGACATGTTGCGCAAAAAAGTAAGCGCTAAATGGAGCGTGTAGCGCTTATTATAGCGCGAGACCAAAAACTTTCTTACATGTTTTTCACTTGTTTTTCGAGAAAAACGTCATAAAATTGACGCTCTAGAAAATTCTTCCATTCGGGCGGTATGATGTTTTCTGGTGAAACTATAAGTAGTATTTCTTAAAATAGAGTATCATTTAAAAGTAGACATGTTGCGCAAGGTATTACAACAAAAAATTGGCGCATAGCGCCTGTGACCTTTTAATATATCCCCATATCTTTCATTTTTTTTATTCGGTTTTAGAAAAAACGTCAAAAAATTGGCGTCCTGAAAAAATCTATTGTTCGTGCGGTATTGTGTACCAGATTAAAACTATAAGAAGTATTTAGCAAAACAAAGTATGTTCTTCAAGTAGACATGTTGCGCAAAAAAGTAAGCGCTAAATGGAGCGTGTAGCGCTTATTATAGCGCGAGACCAAAAACTTTCTTACATGTTTTTCACTTGTTTTTCGAGAAAAACGTCATAAAATTGACGCTCTAGAAAATTCTTCCATTCGGGCGGTATGATGTTTTCTGGTGAAACTATAAGTAGTATTTCTTAAAATAGAGTATCATTTAAAAGTAGACATGTTGCGCAAGGTATTACAACAAAAAATTGGCGCATAGCGCCTGTGACCTTTTAATATATCCCCATATCTTTCATTTTTTTTATTCGGTTTTAGAAAAAACGTCAAAAAATTGGCGTCCTGAAAAAATCTATTGTTCGTGCGGTATTGTGTACCAGATTAAAACTATAAGAAGTATTTAGCAAAACAAAGTATGTTCTTCAAGTAGACATGTTGCGCAAAAAAGTAAGCGCTAAATGGAGCGTGTAGCGCTTATTATAGCGCGAGACCAAAAACTTTCTTACATGTTTTTCACTTGTTTTTCGAGAAAAACGTCATAAAATTGACGCTCTAGAAAATTCTTCCATTCGGGCGGTATGATGTTTTCTGGTGAAACTATAAGTAGTATTTCTTAAAATAGAGTATCATTTAAAAGTAGACATGTTGCGCAAGGTATTACAACAAAAAATTGGCGCATAGCGCCTGTGACCTTTTAATATATCCCCATATCTTTCATTTTTTTTATTCGGTTTTAGAAAAAACGTCAAAAAATTGGCGTCCTGAAAAAATCTATTGTTCGTGCGGTATTGTGTACCAGATTAAAACTATAAGAAGTATTTAGCAAAACAAAGTATGTTCTTCAAGTAGACATGTTGCGCAAAAAAGTAAGCGCTAAATGGAGCGTGTAGCGCTTATTATAGCGCGAGACCAAAAACTTTCTTACATGTTTTTCACTTGTTTTTCGAGAAAAACGTCATAAAATTGACGCTCTAGAAAATTCTTCCATTCGGGCGGTATGATGTTTTCTGGTGAAACTATAAGTAGTATTTCTTAAAATAGAGTATCATTTAAAAGTAGACATGTTGCGCAAGGTATTACAACAAAAAATTGGCGCATAGCGCCTGTGACCTTTTAATATATCCCCATATCTTTCATTTTTTTTATTCGGTTTTAGAAAAAACGTCAAAAAATTGGCGTCCTGAAAAAATCTATTGTTCGTGCGGTATTGTGTACCAGATTAAAACTATAAGAAGTATTTAGCAAAACAAAGTATGTTCTTCAAGTAGACATGTTGCGCAAAAAAGTAAGCGCTAAATGGAGCGTGTAGCGCTTATTATAGCGCGAGACCAAAAACTTTCTTACATGTTTTTCACTTGTTTTTCGAGAAAAACGTCATAAAATTGACGCTCTAGAAAATTCTTCCATTCGGGCGGTATGATGTTTTCTGGTGAAACTATAAGTAGTATTTCTTAAAATAGAGTATCATTTAAAAGTAGACATGTTGCGCAAGGTATTACAACAAAAAATTGGCGCATAGCGCCTGTGACCTTTTAATATATCCCCATATCTTTCATTTTTTTATTCGGTTTTAGAAAAAACGTCAAAAAATTGGCGTCCTGAAAAAATCTATTGTTCGTGCGGTATTGTGTACCAGATTAAAACTATAAGAAGTATTTAGCAAAACAAAGTATGTTCTTCAAGTAGACATGTTGCGCAAAAAAGTAAGCGCTAAATGGAGCGTGTAGCGCTTATTATAGCGCGAGACCAAAAACTTTCTTACATGTTTTTCACTTGTTTTTCGAGAAAAACGTCATAAAATTGACGCTCTAGAAAATTCTTCCATTCGGGCGGTATGATGTTTTCTGGTGAAACTATAAGTAGTATTTCTTAAAATAGAGTATCATTTAAAAGTAGACATGTTGCGCAAGGTATTACAACAAAAAATTGGCGCATAGCGCCTGTGACCTTTTAATATATCCCCATATCTTTCATTTTTTTTATTCGGTTTTAGAAAAAACGTCAAAAAATTGGCGTCCTGAAAAAATCTATTGTTCGTGCGGTATTGTGTACCAGATTAAAACTATAAGAAGTATTTAGCAAAACAAAGTATGTTCTTCAAGTAGACATGTTGCGCAAAAAAGTAAGCGCTAAATAGAGCGTGTAGCGCTTATTATAGCGCGAGACCAAAAACTTTCTTACATGTTTTTCACTTGTTTTTCGAGAAAAACGTCATAAAATTGACGCTCTAGAAAATTCTTCCATTCGGGCGGTATGATGTTTTCTGGTGAAACTATAAGTAGTATTTCTTAAAATAGAGTATCATTTAAAAGTAGACATGTTGCGCAAGGTATTACAACAAAAAATTGGCGCATAGCGCCTGTGACCTTTTAATATATCCCCATATCTTTCATTTTTTTTATTCGGTTTTAGAAAAAACGTCAAAAAATTGGCGTCCTGAAAAAATCTATTGTTCGTGCGGTATTGTGTACCAGATTAAAACTATAAGAAGTATTTAGCAAAACAAAGTATGTTCTTCAAGTAGACATGTTGCGCAAAAAAGTAAGCGCTAAATGGAGCGTGTAGCGCTTATTATAGCGCGAGACCAAAAACTTTCTTACATGTTTTTCACTTGTTTTTCGAGAAAAACGTCATAAAATTGACGCTCTAGAAAATTCTTCCATTCGGGCGGTATGATGTTTTCTGGTGAAACTATAAGTAGTATTTCTTAAAATAGAGTATCATTTAAAAGTAGACATGTTGCGCAAGGTATTACAACAAAAAATTGGCGCATAGCGCCTGTGACCTTTTAATATATCCCCATATCTTTCATTTTTTTTATTCGGTTTTAGAAAAAACGTCAAAAAATTGGCGTCCTGAAAAAATCTATTGTTCGTGCGGTATTGTGTACCAGATTAAAACTATAAGAAGTATTTAGCAAAACAAAGTATGTTCTTCAAGTAGACATGTTGCGCAAAAAAGTAAGCGCTAAATGGAGCGTGTAGCGCTTATTATAGCGCGAGACCAAAAACTTTCTTACATGTTTTTCACTTGTTTTTCGAGAAAAACGTCATAAAATTGACGCTCTAGAAAATTCTTCCATTCGGGCGGTATGATGTTTTCTGGTGAAACTATAAGTAGTATTTCTTAAAATAGAGTATCATTTAAAAGTAGACATGTTGCGCAAGGTATTACAACAAAAAATTGGCGCATAGCGCCTGTGACCTTTTAATATATCCCCATATCTTTCATTTTTTTTATTCGGTTTTAGAAAAAACGTCAAAAAATTGGCGTCCTGAAAAAATCTATTGTTCGTGCGGTATTGTGTACCAGATTAAAACTATAAGAAGTATTTAGCAAAACAAAGTATGTTCTTCAAGTAGACATGTTGCGCAAAAAAGTAAGCGCTAAATGGAGCGTGTAGCGCTTATTATAGCGCGAGACCAAAAACTTTCTTACATGTTTTTCACTTGTTTTTCGAGAAAAACGTCATAAAATTGACGCTCTAGAAAATTCTTCCATTCGGGCGGTATGATGTTTTCTGGTGAAACTATAAGTAGTATTTCTTAAAATAGAGTATCATTTAAAAGTAGACATGTTGCGCAAGGTATTACAACAAAAAATTGGCGCATAGCGCCTGTGACCTTTTAATATATCCCCATATCTTTCATTTTTTTTATTCGGTTTTAGAAAAAACGTCAAAAAATTGGCGTCCTGAAAAAATCTATTGTTCGTGCGGTATTGTGTACCAGATTAAAACTATAAGAAGTATTTAGCAAAACAAAGTATGTTCTTCAAGTAGACATGTTGCGCAAAAAAGTAAGCGCTAAATGGAGCGTGTAGCGCTTATTATAGCGCGAGACCAAAAACTTTCTTACATGTTTTTCACTTGTTTTTCGAGAAAAACGTCATAAAATTGACGCTCTAGAAAATTCTTCCATTCGGGCGGTATGATGTTTTCTGGTGAAACTATAAGTAGTATTTCTTAAAATAGAGTATCATTTAAAAGTAGACATGTTGCGCAAGGTATTACAACAAAAAATTGGCGCATAGCGCCTGTGACCTTTTAATATATCCCCATATCTTTCATTTTTTTTATTCGGTTTTAGAAAAAACGTCAAAAAATTGGCGTCCTGAAAAAATCTATTGTTCGTGCGGTATTGTGTACCAGATTAAAACTATAAGAAGTATTTAGCAAAACAAAGTATGTTCTTCAAGTAGACATGTTGCGCAAAAAAGTAAGCGCTAAATGGAGCGTGTAGCGCTTATTATAGCGCGAGACCAAAAACTTTCTTACATGTTTTTCACTTGTTTTTCGAGAAAAACGTCATAAAATTGACGCTCTAGAAAATTCTTCCATTCGGGCGGTATGATGTTTTCTGGTGAAACTATAAGTAGTATTTCTTAAAATAGAGTATCATTTAAAAGTAGACATGTTGCGCAAGGTATTACAACAAAAAATTGGCGCATAGCGCCTGTGACCTTTTAATATATCCCCATATCTTTCATTTTTTTTATTCGGTTTTAGAAAAAACGTCAAAAAATTGGCGTCCTGAAAAAATCTATTGTTCGTGCGGTATTGTGTACCAGATTAAAACTATAAGAAGTATTTAGCAAAACAAAGTATGTTCTTCAAGTAGACATGTTGCGCAAAAAAGTAAGCGCTAAATGGAGCGTGTAGCGCTTATTATAGCGCGAGACCAAAAACTTTCTTACATGTTTTTCACTTGTTTTTCGAGAAAAACGTCATAAAATTGACGCTCTAGAAAATTCTTCCATTCGGGCGGTATGATGTTTTCTGGTGAAACTATAAGTAGTATTTCTTAAAATAGAGTATCATTTAAAAGTAGACATGTTGCGCAAGGTATTACAACAAAAAATTGGCGCATAGCGCCTGTGACCTTTTAATATATCCCCATATCTTTCATTTTTTTTATTCGGTTTTAGAAAAAACGTCAAAAAATTGGCGTCCTGAAAAAATCTATTGTTCGTGCGGTATTGTGTACCAGATTAAAACTATAAGAAGTATTTAGCAAAACAAAGTATGTTCTTCAAGTAGACATGTTGCGCAAAAAAGTAAGCGCTAAATGGAGCGTGTAGCGCTTATTATAGCGCGAGACCAAAAACTTTCTTACATGTTTTTCACTTGTTTTTCGAGAAAAACGTCATAAAATTGACGCTCTAGAAAATTCTTCCATTCGGGCGGTATGATGTTTTCTGGTGAAACTATAAGTAGTATTTCTTAAAATAGAGTATCATTTAAAAGTAGACATGTTGCGCAAGGTATTACAACAAAAAATTGGCGCATAGCGCCTGTGACCTTTTAATATATCCCCATATCTTTCATTTTTTTTATTCGGTTTTAGAAAAAACGTCAAAAAATTGGCGTCCTGAAAAAATCTATTGTTCGTGCGGTATTGTGTACCAGATTAAAACTATAAGAAGTATTTAGCAAAACAAAGTATGTTCTTCAAGTAGACATGTTGCGCAAAAAAGTAAGCGCTAAATGGAGCGTGTAGCGCTTATTATAGCGCGAGACCAAAAACTTTCTTACATGTTTTTCACTTGTTTTTCGAGAAAAACGTCATAAAATTGACGCTCTAGAAAATTCTTCCATTCGGGCGGTATGATGTTTTCTGGTGAAACTATAAGTAGTATTTCTTAAAATAGAGTATCATTTAAAAGTAGACATGTTGCGCAAGGTATTACAACAAAAAATTGGCGCATAGCGCCTGTGACCTTTTAATATATCCCCATATCTTTCATTTTTTTTATTCGGTTTTAGAAAAAACGTCAAAAAATTGGCGTCCTGAAAAAATCTATTGTTCGTGCGGTATTGTGTACCAGATTAAAACTATAAGAAGTATTTAGCAAAACAAAGTATGTTCTTCAAGTAGACATGTTGCGCAAAAAAGTAAGCGCTAAATGGAGCGTGTAGCGCTTATTATAGCGCGAGACCAAAAACTTTCTTACATGTTTTTCACTTGTTTTTCGAGAAAAACGTCATAAAATTGACGCTCTAGAAAATTCTTCCATTCGGGCGGTATGATGTTTTCTGGTGAAACTATAAGTAGTATTTCTTAAAATAGAGTATCATTTAAAAGTAGACATGTTGCGCAAGGTATTACAACAAAAAATTGGCGCATAGCGCCTGTGACCTTTTAATATATCCCCATATCTTTCATTTTTTTTATTCGGTTTTAGAAAAAACGTCAAAAAATTGGCGTCCTGAAAAAATCTATTGTTCGTGCGGTATTGTGTACCAGATTAAAACTATAAGAAGTATTTAGCAAAACAAAGTATGTTCTTCAAGTAGACATGTTGCGCAAAAAAGTAAGCGCTAAATGGAGCGTGTAGCGCTTATTATAGCGCGAGACCAAAAACTTTCTTACATGTTTTTCACTTGTTTTTCGAGAAAAACGTCATAAAATTGACGCTCTAGAAAATTCTTCCATTCGGGCGGTATGATGTTTTCTGGTGAAACTATAAGTAGTATTTCTTAAAATAGAGTATCATTTAAAAGTAGACATGTTGCGCAAGGTATTACAACAAAAAATTGGCGCATAGCGCCTGTGACCTTTTAATATATCCCCATATCTTTCATTTTTTTTATTCGGTTTTAGAAAAAACGTCAAAAAATTGGCGTCCTGAAAAAATCTATTGTTCGTGCGGTATTGTGTACCAGATTAAAACTATAAGAAGTATTTAGCAAAACAAAGTATGTTCTTCAAGTAGACATGTTGCGCAAAAAAGTAAGCGCTAAATGGAGCGTGTAGCGCTTATTATAGCGCGAGACCAAAAACTTTCTTACATGTTTTTCACTTGTTTTTCGAGAAAAACGTCATAAAATTGACGCTCTAGAAAATTCTTCCATTCGGGCGGTATGATGTTTTCTGGTGAAACTATAAGTAGTATTTCTTAAAATAGAGTATCATTTAAAAGTAGACATGTTGCGCAAGGTATTACAACAAAAAATTGGCGCATAGCGCCTGTGACCTTTTAATATATCCCCATATCTTTCATTTTTTTTATTCGGTTTTAGAAAAAACGTCAAAAAATTGGCGTCCTGAAAAAATCTATTGTTCGTGCGGTATTGTGTACCAGATTAAAACTATAAGAAGTATTTAGCAAAACAAAGTATGTTCTTCAAGTAGACATGTTGCGCAAAAAAGTAAGCGCTAAATGGAGCGTGTAGCGCTTATTATAGCGCGAGACCAAAAACTTTCTTACATGTTTTTCACTTGTTTTTCGAGAAAAACGTCATAAAATTGACGCTCTAGAAAATTCTTCCATTCGGGCGGTATGATGTTTTCTGGTGAAACTATAAGTAGTATTTCTTAAAATAGAGTATCATTTAAAAGTAGACATGTTGCGCAAGGTATTACAACAAAAAATTGGCGCATAGCGCCTGTGACCTTTTAATATATCCCCATATCTTTCATTTTTTTTATTCGGTTTTAGAAAAAACGTCAAAAAATTGGCGTCCTGAAAAAATCTATTGTTCGTGCGGTATTGTGTACCAGATTAAAACTATAAGAAGTATTTAGCAAAACAAAGTATGTTCTTCAAGTAGACATGTTGCGCAAAAAAGTAAGCGCTAAATAGAGCGTGTAGCGCTTATTATAGCGCGAGACCAAAAACTTTCTTACATGTTTTTCACTTGTTTTTCGAGAAAAACGTCATAAAATTGACGCTCTAGAAAATTCTTCCATTCGGGCGGTATGATGTTTTCTGGTGAAACTATAAGTAGTATTTCTTAAAATAGAGTATCATTTAAAAGTAGACATGTTGCGCAAGGTATTACAACAAAAAATTGGCGCATAGCGCCTGTGACCTTTTAATATATCCCCATATCTTTCATTTTTTTTATTCGGTTTTAGAAAAAACGTCAAAAAATTGGCGTCCTGAAAAAATCTATTGTTCGTGCGGTATTGTGTACCAGATTAAAACTATAAGAAGTATTTAGCAAAACAAAGTATGTTCTTCAAGTAGACATGTTGCGCAAAAAAGTAAGCGCTAAATGGAGCGTGTAGCGCTTATTATAGCGCGAGACCAAAAACTTTCTTACATGTTTTTCACTTGTTTTTCGAGAAAAACGTCATAAAATTGACGCTCTAGAAAATTCTTCCATTCGGGCGGTATGATGTTTTCTGGTGAAACTATAAGTAGTATTTCTTAAAATAGAGTATCATTTAAAAGTAGACATGTTGCGCAAGGTATTACAACAAAAAATTGGCGCATAGCGCCTGTGACCTTTTAATATATCCCCATATCTTTCATTTTTTTTATTCGGTTTTAGAAAAAACGTCAAAAAATTGGCGTCCTGAAAAAATCTATTGTTCGTGCGGTATTGTGTACCAGATTAAAACTATAAGAAGTATTTAGCAAAACAAAGTATGTTCTTCAAGTAGACATGTTGCGCAAAAAAGTAAGCGCTAAATGGAGCGTGTAGCGCTTATTATAGCGCGAGACCAAAAACTTTCTTACATGTTTTTCACTTGTTTTTCGAGAAAAACGTCATAAAATTGACGCTCTAGAAAATTCTTCCATTCGGGCGGTATGATGTTTTCTGGTGAAACTATAAGTAGTGTTTCTTAAAATAGAGTATCATTTAAAAGTAGACATGTTGCGCAAGGTATTACAACAAAAAAATTGGCGCATAGCGCCTGTGACCTTTTAATATATCCCCATATCTTTCATTTTTTTATTCGGTTTTAGAAAAAACGTCAAAAAATTGGCGTCCTGAAAAAATCTATTGTTCGTGCGGTATTGTGTACCAGATTAAAACTATAAGAAGTATTTAGCAAAACAAAGTATGTTCTTCAAGTAGACATGTTGCGCAAAAAAGTAAGCGCTAAATGGAGCGTGTAGCGCTTATTATAGCGCGAGACCAAAAACTTTCTTACATGTTTTTCACTTGTTTTTCGAGAAAAACGTCATAAAATTGACGCTCTAGAAAATTCTTCCATTCGGGCGGTATGATGTTTTCTGGTGAAACTATAAGTAGTATTTCTTAAAATAGAGTATCATTTAAAAGTAGACATGTTGCGCAAGGTATTACAACAAAAAATTGGCGCATAGCGCCTGTGACCTTTTAATATATCCCCATATCTTTCATTTTTTTTATTCGGTTTTAGAAAAAACGTCAAAAAATTGGCGTCCTGAAAAAATCTATTGTTCGTGCGGTATTGTGTACCAGATTAAAACTATAAGAAGTATTTAGCAAAACAAAGTATGTTCTTCAAGTAGACATGTTGCGCAAAAAAGTAAGCGCTAAATAGAGCGTGTAGCGCTTATTATAGCGCGAGACCAAAAACTTTCTTACATGTTTTTCACTTGTTTTTCGAGAAAAACGTCATAAAATTGACGCTCTAGAAAATTCTTCCATTCGGGCGGTATGATGTTTTCTGGTGAAACTATAAGTAGTATTTCTTAAAATAGAGTATCATTTAAAAGTAGACATGTTGCGCAAGGTATTACAACAAAAAATTGGCGCATAGCGCCTGTGACCTTTTAATATATCCCCATATCTTTCATTTTTTTTATTCGGTTTTAGAAAAAACGTCAAAAAATTGGCGTCCTGAAAAAATCTATTGTTCGTGCGGTATTGTGTACCAGATTAAAACTATAAGAAGTATTTAGCAAAACAAAGTATGTTCTTCAAGTAGACATGTTGCGCAAAAAAGTAAGCGCTAAATGGAGCGTGTAGCGCTTATTATAGCGCGAGACCAAAAACTTTCTTACATGTTTTTCACTTGTTTTTCGAGAAAAACGTCATAAAATTGACGCTCTAGAAAATTCTTCCATTCGGGCGGTATGATGTTTTCTGGTGAAACTATAAGTAGTATTTCTTAAAATAGAGTATCATTTAAAAGTAGACATGTTGCGCAAGGTATTACAACAAAAAATTGGCGCATAGCGCCTGTGACCTTTTAATATATCCCCATATCTTTCATTTTTTTTATTCGGTTTTAGAAAAAACGTCAAAAAATTGGCGTCCTGAAAAAATCTATTGTTCGTGCGGTATTGTGTACCAGATTAAAACTATAAGAAGTATTTAGCAAAACAAAGTATGTTCTTCAAGTAGACATGTTGCGCAAAAAAGTAAGCGCTAAATGGAGCGTGTAGCGCTTATTATAGCGCGAGACCAAAAACTTTCTTACATGTTTTTCACTTGTTTTTCGAGAAAAACGTCATAAAATTGACGCTCTAGAAAATTCTTCCATTCGGGCGGTATGATGTTTTCTGGTGAAACTATAAGTAGTATTTCTTAAAATAGAGTATCATTTAAAAGTAGACATGTTGCGCAAGGTATTACAACAAAAAATTGGCGCATAGCGCCTGTGACCTTTTAATATATCCCCATATCTTTCATTTTTTTTATTCGGTTTTAGAAAAAACGTCAAAAAATTGGCGTCCTGAAAAAATCTATTGTTCGTGCGGTATTGTGTACCAGATTAAAACTATAAGAAGTATTTAGCAAAACAAAGTATGTTCTTCAAGTAGACATGTTGCGCAAAAAAGTAAGCGCTAAATGGAGCGTGTAGCGCTTATTATAGCGCGAGACCAAAAACTTTCTTACATGTTTTTCACTTGTTTTTCGAGAAAAACGTCATAAAATTGACGCTCTAGAAAATTCTTCCATTCGGGCGGTATGATGTTTTCTGGTGAAACTATAAGTAGTATTTCTTAAAATAGAGTATCATTTAAAAGTAGACATGTTGCGCAAGGTATTACAACAAAAAATTGGCGCATAGCGCCTGTGACCTTTTAATATATCCCCATATCTTTCATTTTTTTTATTCGGTTTTAGAAAAAAACGTCAAAAAATTGGCGTCCTGAAAAAATCTATTGTTCGTGCGGTATTGTGTACCAGATTAAAACTATAAGAAGTATTTAGCAAAACAAAGTATGTTCTTCAAGTAGACATGTTGCGCAAAAAAGTAAGCGCTAAATGGAGCGTGTAGCGCTTATTATAGCGCGAGACCAAAAACTTTCTTACATGTTTTTCACTTGTTTTTCGAGAAAAACGTCATAAAATTGACGCTCTAGAAAATTCTTCCATTCGGGCGGTATGATGTTTTCTGGTGAAACTATAAGTAGTATTTCTTAAAATAGAGTATCATTTAAAAGTAGACATGTTGCGCAAGGTATTACAACAAAAAATTGGCGCATAGCGCCTGTGACCTTTTAATATATCCCCATATCTTTCATTTTTTTTATTCGGTTTTAGAAAAAACGTCAAAAAATTGGCGTCCTGAAAAAATCTATTGTTCGTGCGGTATTGTGTACCAGATTAAAACTATAAGAAGTATTTAGCAAAACAAAGTATGTTCTTCAAGTAGACATGTTGCGCAAAAAAGTAAGCGCTAAATGGAGCGTGTAGCGCTTATTATAGCGCGAGACCAAAAACTTTCTTACATGTTTTTCACTTGTTTTTCGAGAAAAACGTCATAAAATTGACGCTCTAGAAAATTCTTCCATTCGGGCGGTATGATGTTTTCTGGTGAAACTATAAGTAGTATTTCTTAAAATAGAGTATCATTTAAAAGTAGACATGTTGCGCAAGGTATTACAACAAAAAATTGGCGCATAGCGCCTGTGACCTTTTAATATATCCCCATATCTTTCATTTTTTTTATTCGGTTTTAGAAAAAACGTCAAAAAATTGGCGTCCTGAAAAAATCTATTGTTCGTGCGGTATTGTGTACCAGATTAAAACTATAAGAAGTATTTAGCAAAACAAAGTATGTTCTTCAAGTAGACATGTTGCGCAAAAAAGTAAGCGCTAAATGGAGCGTGTAGCGCTTATTATAGCGCGAGACCAAAAACTTTCTTACATGTTTTTCACTTGTTTTTCGAGAAAAACGTCATAAAATTGACGCTCTAGAAAATTCTTCCATTCGGGCGGTATGATGTTTTCTGGTGAAACTATAAGTAGTATTTCTTAAAATAGAGTATCATTTAAAAGTAGACATGTTGCGCAAGGTATTACAACAAAAAATTGGCGCATAGCGCCTGTGACCTTTTAATATATCCCCATATCTTTCATTTTTTTTATTCGGTTTTAGAAAAAACGTCAAAAAATTGGCGTCCTGAAAAAATCTATTGTTCGTGCGGTATTGTGTACCAGATTAAAACTATAAGAAGTATTTAGCAAAACAAAGTATGTTCTTCAAGTAGACATGTTGCGCAAAAAAGTAAGCGCTAAATGGAGCGTGTAGCGCTTATTATAGCGCGAGACCAAAAACTTTCTTACATGTTTTTCACTTGTTTTTCGAGAAAAACGTCATAAAATTGACGCTCTAGAAAATTCTTCCATTCGGGCGGTATGATGTTTTCTGGTGAAACTATAAGTAGTATTTCTTAAAATAGAGTATCATTTAAAAGTAGACATGTTGCGCAAGGTATTACAACAAAAAATTGGCGCATAGCGCCTGTGACCTTTTAATATATCCCCATATCTTTCATTTTTTTTATTCGGTTTTAGAAAAAACGTCAAAAAATTGGCGTCCTGAAAAAATCTATTGTTCGTGCGGTATTGTGTACCAGATTAAAACTATAAGAAGTATTTAGCAAAACAAAGTATGTTCTTCAAGTAGACATGTTGCGCAAAAAAGTAAGCGCTAAATGGAGCGTGTAGCGCTTATTATAGCGCGAGACCAAAAACTTTCTTACATGTTTTTCACTTGTTTTTCGAGAAAAACGTCATAAAATTGACGCTCTAGAAAATTCTTCCATTCGGGCGGTATGATGTTTTCTGGTGAAACTATAAGTAGTATTTCTTAAAATAGAGTATCATTTAAAAGTAGACATGTTGCGCAAGGTATTACAACAAAAAATTGGCGCATAGCGCCTGTGACCTTTTAATATATCCCCATATCTTTCATTTTTTTTATTCGGTTTTAGAAAAAACGTCAAAAAATTGGCGTCCTGAAAAAATCTATTGTTCGTGCGGTATTGTGTACCAGATTAAAACTATAAGAAGTATTTAGCAAAACAAAGTATGTTCTTCAAGTAGACATGTTGCGCAAAAAAGTAAGCGCTAAATGGAGCGTGTAGCGCTTATTATAGCGCGAGACCAAAAACTTTCTTACATGTTTTTCACTTGTTTTTCGAGAAAAACGTCATAAAATTGACGCTCTAGAAAATTCTTCCATTCGGGCGGTATGATGTTTTCTGGTGAAACTATAAGTAGTATTTCTTAAAATAGAGTATCATTTAAAAGTAGACATGTTGCGCAAGGTATTACAACAAAAAATTGGCGCATAGCGCCTGTGACCTTTTAATATATCCCCATATCTTTCATTTTTTTTATTCGGTTTTAGAAAAAACGTCAAAAAATTGGCGTCCTGAAAAAATCTATTGTTCGTGCGGTATTGTGTACCAGATTAAAACTATAAGAAGTATTTAGCAAAACAAAGTATGTTCTTCAAGTAGACATGTTGCGCAAAAAAGTAAGCGCTAAATGGAGCGTGTAGCGCTTATTATAGCGCGAGACCAAAAACTTTCTTACATGTTTTTCACTTGTTTTTCGAGAAAAACGTCATAAAATTGACGCTCTAGAAAATTCTTCCATTCGGGCGGTATGATGTTTTCTGGTGAAACTATAAGTAGTATTTCTTAAAATAGAGTATCATTTAAAAGTAGACATGTTGCGCAAGGTATTACAACAAAAAATTGGCGCGTAGCGCCTGTGACCTTTTAATATATCCCCATATCTTTCATTTTTTTTATTCGGTTTTAGAAAAAACGTCAAAAAATTGGCGTCCTGAAAAAATCTATTGTTCGTGCGGCATTGTGTACCAGATTAAAACTATAAGAAGTATTTAGCAAAACAAAGTATGTTCTTCAAGTAGACATGTTGCGCAAAAAAGTAAGCGCTAAATGGAGCGTGTAGCGCTTATTATAGCGCGAGACCAAAAACTTTCTTGCATGTTTTTCACTTGTTTTTCGAGAAAAACGTCATAAAATTGACGCTCTAGAAAATTCTTCCATTCGGGCGGTATGATGTTTTCTGGTGAAACTATAAGTAGTATTTCTTAAAATAGAGTATCATTTAAAAGTAGACATGTTGCGCAAGGTATTACAACAAAAAATTGGCGCATAGCGCCTGTGACCTTTTAATATATCCCCATATCTTTCATTTTTTTTATTCGGTTTTAGAAAAAACGTCAAAAAATTGGCGTCCTGAAAAAATCTATTGTTCGTGCGGCATTGTGTACCAGATTAAAACTATAAGAAGTATTTAGCAAAACAAAGTATGTTCTTCAAGTAGACATGTTGCGCAAAAAAGTAAGCGCTAAATGGAGCGTGTAGCGCTTATTATAGCGCGAGACCAAAAACTTTCTTGCATGTTTTTCACTTGTTTTTCGAGAAAAACGTCATAAAATTGACGCTCTAGAAAATTCTTCCATTCGGGCGGTATGATGTTTTCTGGTGAAACTATAAGTAGTATTTCTTAAAATAGAGTATCATTTAAAAGTAGACATGTTGCGCAAGGTATTACAACAAAAAATTGGCGCATAGCGCCTGTGACCTTTTAATATATCCCCATATCTTTCATTTTTTTTATTCGGTTTTAGAAAAAACGTCAAAAAATTGGCGTCCTGAAAAAATCTATTGTTCGTGCGGTATTGTGTACCAGATTAAAACTATAAGAAGTATTTAGCAAAACAAAGTATGTTCTTCAAGTAGACATGTTGCGCAAAAAAGTAAGCGCTAAATGGAGCGTGTAGCGCTTATTATAGCGCGAGACCAAAAACTTTCTTACATGTTTTTCACTTGTTTTTCGAGAAAAACGTCATAAAATTGACGCTCTAGAAAATTCTTCCATTCGGGCGGTATGATGTTTTCTGGTGAAACTATAAGTAGTATTTCTTAAAATAGAGTATCATTTAAAAGTAGACATGTTGCGCAAGGTATTACAACAAAAAATTGGCGCATAGCGCCTGTGACCTTTTAATATATCCCCATATCTTTCATTTTTTTTATTCGGTTTTAGAAAAAACGTCAAAAAATTGGCGTCCTGAAAAAATCTATTGTTCGTGCGGTATTGTGTACCAGATTAAAACTATAAGAAGTATTTAGCAAAACAAAGTATGTTCTTCAAGTAGACATGTTGCGCAAAAAAGTAAGCGCTAAATGGAGCGTGTAGCGCTTATTATAGCGCGAGACCAAAAACTTTCTTACATGTTTTTCACTTGTTTTTCGAGAAAAACGTCATAAAATTGACGCTCTAGAAAATTCTTCCATTCGGGCGGTATGATGTTTTCTGGTGAAACTATAAGTAGTATTTCTTAAAATAGAGTATCATTTAAAAGTAGACATGTTGCGCAAGGTATTACAACAAAAAATTGGCGCATAGCGCCTGTGACCTTTTAATATATCCCCATATCTTTCATTTTTTTTATTCGGTTTTAGAAAAAACGTCAAAAAATTGGCGTCCTGAAAAAATCTATTGTTCGTGCGGTATTGTGTACCAGATTAAAACTATAATTTATACAATATTCATGAGACTGTAGTAAGCCAGCATAATATAGCTTAAATAGCATTAGCACTGAACCAAAACAGGATCATATAACAAAATGCACTTCTCATTAAAAACCAATGCTACTGCATACCAAAATCCACTTGACATAGATTAAATATTAATTACTCTCTATCTCTTGCAAAACAACCATGAACTTTGACCATAAATCTTAACCTGCCTCACACTAGATAATTTGATTAGCATGTAATAGCTGTCTTAATTTATATTGTGTGGAAATATCATGAAATCTGATAGCTATAATTTCTTCAAGTGTTTACTGAGTCATCGCTTGTATCAAGACCTCCGATAATCTACCTGCATGTTATCAGAACACAATAAGTAAAATATACTGTTTAATTAACTAATTCTATAACTACAAACTAAATATAAACATGTAAACAAAACAGTTATACAAATAACATATACCTAAACTAATTAAATCATGCATATACAACAACAAAATATAACTACCCATACAGTCATAATATTTTGGCTTCCTGGGGGCTACTCATACTACCCTAAAACATGTACACTAACTATATCCCTTAGAATGCGCACGTTCCCGACTATCCTTAACTATATGAAAACTGGGTTCGTCGCCTCCAGTGTTACATGTACTTAAAATATATAAGCATTAGTGACTAGAGACTGAGTGTCGAGTACTATCTGGGGACGAGCACATCCAGATGTCGAGTACTATCTGGGGACGAGCACATCCAGATGTCGAGTACTATCTGGGGACGAGCACATCCAGATGTGGATTAGGGTACTATCTGGGGACGAGCACATCCAGATGTCGATAAGAGTACTATTTGGGGACGAACATTAGAGTACTATCTGGGGACGAGCACATCCAGATGTCAAAAACCCATAATTGCATTCTATCTGGAGACGAAGAACATCAAAAATCAGAATAATTATTAACTATTAATAACGATTAATATTAAAAAATAAATGAATTGGGGGAAAAATAATTTCTTGAAATTATGCACGGCAAACAAGTATGAGCAGCCCCAAATATAAACAGGGTGTCGACGGGGTTGGTGGGTGGGCCAAAAGAATACCACGTAAATATTTCCTAAAACTTAAAAATAATTCCCAAACTTAACGAATCTTGCAAACACATCTGCTGATCTCATCAAGCACACTTAACCAAGAACTGTATTTAACCAATCAAATACCTCTACGTCATCTGTATTGGTATGTAGGATTTCCATAATTTACACGTGCGATACATCATTGTATAAACTCTAATTTAATAAATTAAATTGCCTTTTATACAATATTCATGAGACTGTAGTAAGCCAGCATAATATAGCTTAAATAGCATTAGCACTGAACCAAAACAGGATCATATAACAAAATGCACTTCTCATTAAAAACCAATGCTACTGCATACCAAAATCCACTTGACATAGATTAAATATTAATTACTCTCTATCTCTTGCAAAACAACCATGAACTTTGACCATAAATCTTAACCTGCCTCACACTAGATAATTTGATTAGCATGTAATAGCTGTCTTTATATTGTGTGGAAATATCATGAAATCTGATAGCTATAATTTCTTCAAGTGTTTACTGAGTCATCGCTTGTATCAAGACCTCCGATAATCTACCTGCATGTTATCAGAACACAATAAGTAAAATATACTGTTTAATTAACTAATTCTATAACTACAAACTAAATATAAACATGTAAACAAAACAGTTATACAAATAACATATACCTAAACTAATTAAATCATGCATATACAACAACAAAATATAACTACCCATACAGTCATAATATTTTGGCTTCCTGGGGGCTACTCATACTACCCTAAAACATGTACACTAACTATATCCCTTAGAATGCGCACGTTCCCGACTATCCTTAACTATATGAAAACTGGGTTCGTCGCCTCCAGTGTTACATGTACTTAAAATATATAAGCATTAGTGACTAGAGACTGAGTGTCGAGTACTATCTGGGGACGAGCACATCCAGATGTCGAGTACTATCTGGGGACGAGCACATCCAGATGTGGATTAGGGTACTATCTGGGGACGAGCACATCCAGATGTCGATAAGAGTACTATTTGGGGACGAACATTAGAGTACTATCTGGGGACGAGCACATCCAGATGTCAAAAACCCATAATTGCATTCTATCTGGAGACGAAGAACATCAAAAATCAGAATAATTATTAACTATTAATAACGATTAATATTAAAAAATAAATGAATTGGGGGAAAAATAATTTCTTGAAATTATGCACGCCAAATGAACGAATACAATAATGACAAACCTACAAAATGTATGAGTGAAGCCCCCAAGAAATTAAAAATATAAAATAAAACATATTAATATACAATAATAAATAGATACATGAGACTACTTATTGACATTATGAACACATGTCATTTTGAGACAATTCTATAATCTTTTGATCAATTCTGATGTACCTTAAATAGCAATTTGAATTCCACCTACCCAGTGCCTGTATGATATGGTCTTCAACCCCTGCCGCTGCAGCCGATGTAGCCGCCCCAATTCTGAACGAATGACCGGAAAAAACAGAATCATCATAACCCAAAAACGTTAACAACTTTTTTAAATAAGATAAAAACGTGCTCCTCGACAGGGGTTTCATATCATTTTCACTTTCAAAAAATAAAGGAGCCAAATCATTCTTATTGAACTCCTTGTGTACATTTAGGTAGTTAATCATCTTTTGAACAGGCTGAAGCCCATCATTGTCAAATATCTTAATATCAATACCTTTGTGAAAATGATCAACCTTAGATGACTTTAAATGTAAATTATAATATCTAAGATTTGAATCAATCTGAACATCATTAACTTGTAAAAATTTGCACACTTTACTTTTCTGGGTTAATTCACCACATCGAAGAAAACCACAAAATGCCAAAGTAAAGGCTGCTTTTAACATTAAATCAATAAACACGGAGAAAAAGCCATTATCTAAAGCATTGCATATCTGTTTCATAATAGAAATAGTAATAGGTAATCTGTTTTTAGTTGTATTTGTTTGTGATTTCTTAATACCACGTAAAATATATGCTAACCTGTCAGATGATTTTAAAGGATCTACTTTATTGTATCGCAAGTAATAGTAACGAATACCAGCTAAATATAACTTAATAGTATCGTGCTTAAGGTTTAATGTATTTTTACAATGCGTAACAAAATATAACAAAATATCCTCGTCAATGTGAGGCAGTGTAGTAATATGAGATGAATAATCACATGAAAACAACCTAGACATAATTAAAAACTTTCTAAAACATAAAATGCCAACTTTGTACACTTGCTTAGTTGAGACACTTAATGATTCGTCCCATAATTCATCAATCTGCCTCCTTAACTCATCATTATGCTGGACGGTGGTAATGTTGGAGTTGGTAATAACTTTGCGTGAGGAGCTAGTTTCCTGAACTTGTCCATCTGAAATCGAGATAGTGAATCAGCTATGTTATTATGAACACCTGGAATATGTTTAGCATGAATCGTGTAGCTATGCAGAGCCGAATGATATGTCAATTTCCTCATCAATTTCATTATACTAGAAATTTTTGATCTGCCTTTGTTAATTATATCCACTGTAGACATATTATCACAAAAGAAGGTTATTCGTAACCTACACCAATGATGCCCCCACATAACACAAGCCATAACAATCGGATAAAGTTCCAGAAATGCCATAGATATTTGCTCTTCATTTAAAACGGATTTAGGAAAATCTCCCTGGAACCACTGATTTTTAAAGAAACCCGCAAAAGATTTATCCGTTGCATCAGTATATAAATTTAGATCTGTGGCTGATGTAAAATCATCGTTTAAGAAAAATGAGACTCCATTCCACTCTTTGAGAAATAAAGACCACATAGCCAAATCTGATTGGCAATTCTTTAGATGTACATAGTGAGACAACTTTTTAACTGTAGTGGATAACTTGATTAAATGCGAAACAAAAGATCGCCCTGGTTGTATCACACGACAAGCAAAATTTAAGTGGCCAAGCAAGCTAAGCAATTCACGTTTCGTACAAGATTTCCTTGAACTAATTTTTTCAATAAATTCCTGTATACGTTTGATCTTATCGAGTGGTAGACGTGCTTCCATCTTATCGGAATCTAGAATTATTCCTAAATATTCAATTACAGTCGAAGGCCCCTCTGTTTTCTTTTGTGATAACGGTATTCCTAACGATTTGAAAATAGACAATAAATTATCTTTGATGTTAACTGCATCTTCAGATGGAGGAACGATAACAAGAAAGTCATCTAACAAATGTAAAATATTTTGAATATCATAATTAGTTTTTGCAATCCAGCACACAGCGACAGACAAAGTATCAAATATTTTAGGACTTGAACGACTTCCAAACACTAGCCTGTTAAAATAATAAAACTGGTTATCCCAACAGACGCAGTGGAAAGGCCACATTGCAGGGGCTAGAGGCATTACTTTAAATGCGTCAGTGATGTCAGTTTTAATCATTAAAGAGCCTTGGCCTAATTGTTTGATTATCTTAATCGCATCATCGATAGATACATATTGAAGTGAAAATTCTTCCTTGTCAATTAAATCGTTCAAACTGGGATTGTCGTCATCTTCATGCGGCGCCGATAAATCTACTATTAATCGTTTCTTAAAACTGTACTTTCCTACAGCTAAGCCCAAGGGGTTAATTCGAAAAACAGGAAAGGGTATTTCTTTAAACGGACCAGACAAATACCCTTTCTGCACTTCTAAATTAATTAAATCGGAAACACTGTCTTTATCTGACATGGCCGATCTTAAGTTTTTACACTGATAAGAAGTCACGGGTAAAGTTTTAATACCTGTATGAAATCCATGTCGCAGCCCAGATATTAGATAATGTACAAAATCTTTATCAGGAAAATTTTTAAGCTCATTTTCTAGACGATCAACAATTATAGGTGTCTGAACTAAGTTTAAAGTTTTCTTGTGAATGGGGCCCCCATTTTCTGGGACCCAGTCGGCTCGTTTTTTGAAACCGAAGAGCATTTGACGCGAGAGTGATCCCCTTTACAGGTAAGGCAAATATGGAGAAAGCGGCATCTTGGCGCTACACAACCTTTGATCCCGTTATAATTATTGCATATCTCTCTACCGAGATGGTTAATTCTCTCCCTACCATAGGTGTCTACCTCATCAAGCTTAGAACGATTTGGAAATTTGTAATTCAAATTACAATAAACTGTAGAATGGAAACAGCTTCCACAAACTGAGCAAGTTTTCGGTTTAGCGTTGGCAAAGATGTTGCAAAACAACGTGTTGTTCCTAATAGACCAATCAATCAGTTTATTGTTGAAGCGCAGATGAGCTGCAGCTTCCCGAGCAAATTGCTTGTGATACTCGTAGAAATAAGGACCAGGGTATTGAGTGGCCATATTAACTACATCTCTCTCATATACATCAAGTTCTGCTCTTCTGTTTGGAAAAGCTGAACACATTACGTTTTTGTAAATAGTGAAGGCTTGAATAAAATCTCCCAAATCTAAATTTCTATTAACTCTATGGTCAGGTTTATAATTCCCACCTTTCTCATTCTCCCAAGAATCGTGGACTCCTGATCCCGAATAATAGGGAATAAGCAATGTTGCTAAGTTAATGTCCCTACCTGTAATAATATTCCTCCTAAGTTGTGGCGAAATAGTTTCTACAAAAGGCAGAGACTCTGCGGCATAACCTCTTGAAGTGATATTCGCTCGCGCTTGCTCTTCACTTCCTGCGGCTGCTGTCGGAAACGGAGTACGGAAGGCTCGCATAGCTGAGTCCAACGTATAACCTTGATCGTCGCTATTCGAAACGGAGGTAACCGTCGGTACAGGGATATCGTCGACTCTAGACTGCTGACTGTTAGTGACATTATTTGAAGACAGGTTATTTACTTTGTTTGTTAAAGTTGTAACATTCTCTTGTAAACTTTTAACTGTGTTAGTCAACGAAGAGATGATTTCTGTAAAAGCTTTATCTCTATGGTCTCGGCCATTGTTGTTATTGTTGTTGGCATGAAGCGGTGCATCCTGGGATCGCGCACTCGTAACGGCATGCGCAGTAGAAGTTTCGTCGATAGTGTTAACAATCTGTTGCGTAATTGACTGCCTGTAAAGTCTGACTAAACCCATACGCCTCAAATTAGACGGAAACGAAATATTTTTAGATCTTAGTGCCTCTCTCAAACGGGCTAATGTCCAGCTCTCTGGAAGTTCCGGATCATAATTAACTCTGTTGTTTTTATTTCTGATCGGACCCATGTCTTATCCAAAATCTAAAACGGGAGGTTGACTAGTCTCTAGAAATCCCAACTTATCCTTAATGTTACAATGAATATATACTGAAACGTTATCCGATAAAATCTCAAAGAAATGTGAAGTGCACTCACGCCATCTTGTATTGTTTACTTGTAAGAAGAGCCAAAAAATAAATCACAAAAACAATCAAAATGGATGAAAAAAGTCAATAACGTTTCCCGATCAAAATAATGTTCACATCTTTATCGCAAACGAATCCAAAGGCAAAAGAATCCAAAAGAATACCACGTAAATATTTCCTAAAACTTAAAAATAATTCCCAAACTTAACGAATCTTGCAAACACATCTGCTGATCTCATCAAGCACACTTAACCAAGAACTGTATTTAACCAATCAAATACCTCTACGTCATCTGTATTTGTATGTAGGATTTCCATAATTTACACGTGCGATACATCATTGTATAAACTCTAATTTAATAAATTAAATTGCCTGAAGTATTTAGCAAAACAAAGTATGTTCTTCAAGTAGACATGTTGCGCAAAAAAGTAAGCGCTAAATGGAGCGTGTAGCGCTTATTATAGCGCGAGACCAAAAACTTTCTTACATGTTTTTCACTTGTTTTTCGAGAAAAACGTCATAAAATTGACGCTCTAGAAAATTCTTCCATTCGGGCGGTATGATGTTTTCTGGTGAAACTATAAGTAGTATTTCTTAAAATAGAGTATCATTTAAAAGTAGACATGTTGCGCAAGGTATTACAACAAAAAATTGGCGCATAGCGCCTGTGACCTTTTAATATATCCCCATATCTTTCATTTTTTTTATTCGGTTTTAGAAAAAACGTCAAAAAATTGGCGTCCTGAAAAAATCTATTGTTCGTGCGGTATTGTGTACCAGATTAAAACTATAAGAAGTATTTAGCAAAACAAAGTATGTTCTTCAAGTAGACATGTTGCGCAAAAAAGTAAGCGCTAAATGGAGCGTGTAGCGCTTATTATAGCGCGAGACCAAAAACTTTCTTACATGTTTTTCACTTGTTTTTCGAGAAAAACGTCATAAAATTGACGCTCTAGAAAATTCTTCCATTCGGGCGGTATGATGTTTTCTGGTGAAACTATAAGTAGTATTTCTTAAAATAGAGTATCATTTAAAAGTAGACATGTTGCGCAAGGTATTACAACAAAAGATTGGCGCATAGCGCCTGTGACCTTTTAATATATCCCCATATCTTTCATTTTTTTTATTCGGTTTTAGAAAAAACGTCAAAAAATTGGCGTCCTGAAAAAATCTATTGTTCGTGCGGTATTGTGTACCAGATTAAAACTATAAGAAGTATTTAGCAAAACAAAGTATGTTCTTCAAGTAGACATGTTGCGCAAAAAAGTAAGCGCTAAATGGAGCGTGTAGCGCTTATTATAGCGCGAGACCAAAAACTTTCTTACATGTTTTTCACTTGTTTTTCGAGAAAAACGTCATAAAATTGACGCTCTAGAAAATTCTTCCATTCGGGCGGTATGATGTTTTCTGGTGAAACTATAAGTAGTATTTCTTAAAATAGAGTATCATTTAAAAGTAGACATGTTGCGCAAGGTATTACAACAAAAAATTGGCGCATAGCGCCTGTGACCTTTTAATATATCCCCATATCTTTCATTTTTTTTATTCGGTTTTAGAAAAAACGTCAAAAAATTGGCGTCCTGAAAAAATCTATTGTTCGTGCGGTATTGTGTACCAGATTAAAACTATAAGAAGTATTTAGCAAAACAAAGTATGTTCTTCAAGTAGACATGTTGCGCAAAAAAGTAAGCGCTAAATGGAGCGTGTAGCGCTTATTATAGCGCGAGACCAAAAACTTTCTTACATGTTTTTCACTTGTTTTTCGAGAAAAACGTCATAAAATTGACGCTCTAGAAAATTCTTCCATTCGGGCGGTATGATGTTTTCTGGTGAAACTATAAGTAGTATTTCTTAAAATAGAGTATCATTTAAAAGTAGACATGTTGCGCAAGGTATTACAACAAAAAATTGGCGCATAGCGCCTGTGACCTTTTAATATATCCCCATATCTTTCATTTTTTTTATTCGGTTTTAGAAAAAACGTCAAAAAATTGGCGTCCTGAAAAAATCTATTGTTCGTGCGGTATTGTGTACCAGATTAAAACTATAAGAAGTATTTAGCAAAACAAAGTATGTTCTTCAAGTAGACATGTTGCGCAAAAAAGTAAGCGCTAAATGGAGCGTGTAGCGCTTATTATAGCGCGAGACCAAAAACTTTCTTACATGTTTTTCACTTGTTTTTCGAGAAAAACGTCATAAAATTGACGCTCTAGAAAATTCTTCCATTCGGGCGGTATGATGTTTTCTGGTGAAACTATAAGTAGTATTTCTTAAAATAGAGTATCATTTAAAAGTAGACATGTTGCGCAAGGTATTACAACAAAAAATTGGCGCATAGCGCCTGTGACCTTTTAATATATCCCCATATCTTTCATTTTTTTTATTCGGTTTTAGAAAAAACGTCAAAAAATTGGCGTCCTGAAAAAATCTATTGTTCGTGCGGTATTGTGTACCAGATTAAAACTATAAGAAGTATTTAGCAAAACAAAGTATGTTCTTCAAGTAGACATGTTGCGCAAAAAAGTAAGCGCTAAATGGAGCGTGTAGCGCTTATTATAGCGCAAGACCAAAAACTTTCTTACATGTTTTTCACTTGTTTTTCGAGAAAAACGTCATAAAATTGACGCTCTAGAAAATTCTTCCATTCGGGCGGTATGATGTTTTCTGGTGAAACTATAAGTAGTATTTCTTAAAATAGAGTATCATTTAAAAGTAGACATGTTGCGCAAGGTATTACAACAAAAAATTGGCGCATAGCGCCTGTGACCTTTTAATATATCCCCATATCTTTCATTTTTTTATTCGGTTTTAGAAAAAACGTCAAAAAATTGGCGTCCTGAAAAAATCTATTGTTCGTGCGGTATTGTGTACCAGATTAAAACTATAAGAAGTATTTAGCAAAACAAAGTATGTTCTTCAAGTAGACATGTTGCGCAAAAAAGTAAGCGCTAAATGGAGCGTGTAGCGCTTATTATAGCGCGAGACCAAAAACTTTCTTACATGTTTTTCACTTGTTTTTCGAGAAAAACGTCATAAAATTGACGCTCTAGAAAATTCTTCCATTCGGGCGGTATGATGTTTTCTGGTGAAACTATAAGTAGTATTTCTTAAAATAGAGTATCATTTAAAAGTAGACATGTTGCGCAAGGTATTACAACAAAAAATTGGCGCATAGCGCCTGTGACCTTTTAATATATCCCCATATCTTTCTTTTTTTTTATTCGGTTTTAGAAAAAACGTCAAAAAATTGGCGTCCTGAAAAAATCTATTGTTCGTGCGGTATTGTGTACCAGATTAAAACTATAAAAAGTATTTAGCAAAACAAAGTATGTTCTTCAAGTAGACATGTTGCGCAAAAAAGTAAGCGCTAAATGGAGCGTGTAGCGCTTATTATAGCGCGAGACCAAAAACTTTCTTACATGTTTTTCACTTGTTTTTCGAGAAAAACGTCATAAAATTGACGCTCTAGAAAATTCTTCCATTCGGGCGGTATGATGTTTTCTGGTGAAACTATAAGTAGTATTTCTTAAAATAGAGTATCATTTAAAAGTAGACATGTTGCGCAAGGTATTACAACAAAAAATTGGCGCATAGCGCCTGTGACCTTTTAATATATCCCCATATCTTTCATTTTTTTTATTCGGTTTTAGAAAAAACGTCAAAAAATTGGCGTCCTGAAAAAATCTATTGTTCGTGCGGTATTGTGTACCAGATTAAAACTATAAGAAGTATTTAGCAAAACAAAGTATGTTCTTCAAGTAGACATGTTGCGCAAAAAAGTAAGCGCTAAATGGAGCGTGTAGCGCTTATTATAGCGCGAGACCAAAAACTTTCTTACATGTTTTTCACTTGTTTTTCGAGAAAAACGTCATAAAATTGACGCTCTAGAAAATTCTTCCATTCGGGCGGTATGATGTTTTCTGGTGAAACTATAAGTAGTATTTCTTAAAATAGAGTATCATTTAAAAGTAGACATGTTGCGCAAGGTATTACAACAAAAAATTGGCGCATAGCGCCTGTGACCTTTTAATATATCCCCATATCTTTCATTTTTTTTATTCGGTTTTAGAAAAAACGTCAAAAAATTGGCGTCCTGAAAAAATCTATTGTTCGTGCGGTATTGTGTACCAGATTAAAACTATAAGAAGTATTTAGCAAAACAAAGTATGTTCTTCAAGTAGACATGTTGCGCAAAAAAGTAAGCGCTAAATGGAGCGTGTAGCGCTTATTATAGCGCGAGACCAAAAACTTTCTTACATGTTTTTCACTTGTTTTTCGAGAAAAACGTCATAAAATTGACGCTCTAGAAAATTCTTCCATTCGGGCGGTATGATGTTTTCTGGTGAAACTATAAGTAGTATTTCTTAAAATAGAGTATCATTTAAAAGTAGACATGTTGCGCAAGGTATTACAACAAAAAATTGGCGCATAGCGCCTGTGACCTTTTAATATATCCCCATATCTTTCATTTTTTTTATTCGGTTTTAGAAAAAACGTCAAAAAATTGGCGTCCTGAAAAAATCTATTGTTCGTGCGGTATTGTGTACCAGATTAAAACTATAAGAAGTATTTAGCAAAACAAAGTATGTTCTTCAAGTAGACATGTTGCGCAAAAAAGTAAGCGCTAAATGGAGCGTGTAGCGCTTATTATAGCGCGAGACCAAAAACTTTCTTACATGTTTTTCACTTGTTTTTCGAGAAAAACGTCATAAAATTGACGCTCTAGAAAATTCTTCCATTCGGGCGGTATGATGTTTTCTGGTGAAACTATAAGTAGTATTTCTTAAAATAGAGTATCATTTAAAAGTAGACATGTTGCGCAAGGTATTACAACAAAAAATTGGCGCATAGCGCCTGTGACTTTTTAATATATCCCCATATCTTTCATTTTTTTTATTCGGTTTTAGAAAAAACGTCAAAAAATTGGCGTCCTGAAAAAATCTATTGTTCGTGCGGTATTGTGTACCAGATTAAAACTATAAGAAGTATTTAGCAAAACAAAGTATGTTCTTCAAGTAGACATGTTGCGCAAAAAAGTAAGCGCTAAATGGAGCGTGTAGCGCTTATTATAGCGCGAGACCAAAAACTTTCTTACATGTTTTTCACTTGTTTTTCGAGAAAAACGTCATAAAATTGACGCTCTAGAAAATTCTTCCATTCGGGCGGTATGATGTTTTCTGGTGAAACTATAAGTAGTATTTCTTAAAATAGAGTATCATTTAAAAGTAGACATGTTGCGCAAGGTATTACAACAAAAAATTGGCGCATAGCGCCTGTGACCTTTTAATATATCCCCATATCTTTCATTTTTTTATTCGGTTTTAGAAAAAACGTCAAAAAATTGGCGTCCTGAAAAAATCTATTGTTCGTGCGGTATTGTGTACCAGATTAAAACTATAAGAAGTATTTAGCAAAACAAAGTATGTTCTTCAAGTAGACATGTTGCGCAAAAAAGTAAGCGCTAAATGGAGCGTGTAGCGCTTATTATAGCGCGAGACCAAAAACTTTCTTACATGTTTTTCACTTGTTTTTCGAGAAAAACGTCATAAAATTGACGCTCTAGAAAATTCTTCCATTCGGGCGGTATGATGTTTTCTGGTGAAACTATAAGTAGTATTTCTTAAAATAGAGTATCATTTAAAAGTAGACATGTTGCGCAAGGTATTACAACAAAAAATTGGCGCATAGCGCCTGTGACCTTTTAATATATCCCCTTATCTTTCTTTTTTTTTAATCGGTTTTAGAAAAAACGTCAAAAAATTGGCGTCCTGAAAAAATCTATTGTTCGTGCGGTATTGTGTACCAGATTAAAACTATAAGAAGTATTTAGCAAAACAAAGTATGTTCTTCAAGTAGACATGTTGCGCAAAAAAGTAAGCGCTAAATGGAGCGTGTAGCGCTTATTATAGCGCGAGACCAAAAACTTTCTTACATGTTTTTCACTTGTTTTTCGAGAAAAACGTCATAAAATTGACGCTCTAGAAAATTCTTCCATTCGGGCGGTATGATGTTTTCTGGTGAAACTATAAGTAGTATTTCTTAAAATAGAGTATCATTTAAAAGTAGACATGTTGCGCAAGGTATTACAACAAAAAATTGGCGCATAGCGCCTGTGACCTTTTAATATATCCCCATATCTTTCATTTTTTTTATTCGGTTTTAGAAAAAACGTCAAAAAATTGGCGTCCTGAAAAAATCTATTGTTCGTGCGGTATTGTGTACCAGATTAAAACTATAAGAAGTATTTAGCAAAACAAAGTATGTTCTTCAAGTAGACATGTTGCGCAAAAAAGTAAGCGCTAAATGGAGCGTGTAGCGCTTATTATAGCGCGAGACCAAAAACTTTCTTACATGTTTTTCACTTGTTTTTCGAGAAAAACGTCATAAAATTGACGCTCTAGAAAATTCTTCCATTCGGGCGGTATGATGTTTTCTGGTGAAACTATAAGTAGTATTTCTTAAAATAGAGTATCATTTAAAAGTAGACATGTTGCGCAAGGTATTACAACAAAAAATTGGCGCATAGCGCCTGTGACCTTTTAATATATCCCCATATCTTTCATTTTTTTTATTCGGTTTTAGAAAAAACGTCAAAAAATTGGCGTCCTGAAAAAATCTATTGTTCGTGCGGTATTGTGTACCAGATTAAAACTATAAGAAGTATTTAGCAAAACAAAGTATGTTCTTCAAGTAGACATGTTGCGCAAAAAAGTAAGCGCTAAATGGAGCGTGTAGCGCTTATTATAGCGCGAGACCAAAAACTTTCTTACATGTTTTTCACTTGTTTTTCGAGAAAAACGTCATAAAATTGACGCTCTAGAAAATTCTTCCATTCGGGCGGTATGATGTTTTCTGGTGAAACTATAAGTAGTATTTCTTAAAATAGAGTATCATTTAAAAGTAGACATGTTGCGCAAGGTATTACAACAAAAAATTGGCGCATAGCGCCTGTGACTTTTTAATATATCCCCATATCTTTCATTTTTTTTATTCGGTTTTAGAAAAAACGTCAAAAAATTGGCGTCCTGAAAAAATCTATTGTTCGTGCGGTATTGTGTACCAGATTAAAACTATAAGAAGTATTTAGCAAAACAAAGTATGTTCTTCAAGTAGACATGTTGCGCAAAAAAGTAAGCGCTAAATGGAGCGTGTAGCGCTTATTATAGCGCGAGACCAAAAACTTTCTTACATGTTTTTCACTTGTTTTTCGAGAAAAACGTCATAAAATTGACGCTCTAGAAAATTCTTCCATTCGGGCGGTATGATGTTTTCTGGTGAAACTATAAGTAGTATTTCTTAAAATAGAGTATCATTTAAAAGTAGACATGTTGCGCAAGGTATTACAACAAAAAATTGGCGCATAGCGCCTGTGACCTTTTAATATATCCCCATATCTTTCATTTTTTTATTCGGTTTTAGAAAAAACGTCAAAAAATTGGCGTCCTGAAAAAATCTATTGTTCGTGCGGTATTGTGTACCAGATTAAAACTATAAGAAGTATTTAGCAAAACAAAGTATGTTCTTCAAGTAGACATGTTGCGCAAAAAAGTAAGCGCTAAATGGAGCGTGTAGCGCTTATTATAGCGCGAGACCAAAAACTTTCTTACATGTTTTTCACTTGTTTTTCGAGAAAAACGTCATAAAATTGACGCTCTAGAAAATTCTTCCATTCGGGCGGTATGATGTTTTCTGGTGAAACTATAAGTAGTATTTCTTAAAATAGAGTATCATTTAAAAGTAGACATGTTGCGCAAGGTATTACAACAAAAAATTGGCGCATAGCGCCTGTGACCTTTTAATATATCCCCTTATCTTTCTTTTTTTTTAATCGGTTTTAGAAAAAACGTCAAAAAATTGGCGTCCTGAAAAAATCTATTGTTCGTGCGGTATTGTGTACCAGATTAAAACTATAAGAAGTATTTAGCAAAACAAAGTATGTTCTTCAAGTAGACATGTTGCGCAAAAAAGTAAGCGCTAAATGGAGCGTGTAGCGCTTATTATAGCGCGAGACCAAAAACTTTCTTACATGTTTTTCACTTGTTTTTCGAGAAAAACGTCATAAAATTGACGCTCTAGAAAATTCTTCCATTCGGGCGGTATGATGTTTTCTGGTGAAACTATAAGTAGTATTTCTTAAAATAGAGTATCATTTAAAAGTAGACATGTTGCGCAAGGTATTACAACAAAAAATTGGCGCATAGCGCCTGTGACCTTTTAATATATCCCCATATCTTTCATTTTTTTTATTCGGTTTTAGAAAAAACGTCAAAAAATTGGCGTCCTGAAAAAATCTATTGTTCGTGCGGTATTGTGTACCAGATTAAAACTATAAGAAGTATTTAGCAAAACAAAGTATGTTCTTCAAGTAGACATGTTGCGCAAAAAAGTAAGCGCTAAATGGAGCGTGTAGCGCTTATTATAGCGCGAGACCAAAAACTTTCTTACATGTTTTTCACTTGTTTTTCGAGAAAAACGTCATAAAATTGACGCTCTAGAAAATTCTTCCATTCGGGCGGTATGATGTTTTCTGGTGAAACTATAAGTAGTATTTCTTAAAATAGAGTATCATTTAAAAGTAGACATGTTGCGCAAGGTATTACAACAAAAAATTGGCGCATAGCGCCTGTGACCTTTTAATATATCCCCATATCTTTCATTTTTTTTATTCGGTTTTAGAAAAAACGTCAAAAAATTGGCGTCCTGAAAAAATCTATTGTTCGTGCGGTATTGTGTACCAGATTAAAACTATAAGAAGTATTTAGCAAAACAAAGTATGTTCTTCAAGTAGACATGTTGCGCAAAAAAGTAAGCGCTAAATGGAGCGTGTAGCGCTTATTATAGCGCGAGACCAAAAACTTTCTTACATGTTTTTCACTTGTTTTTCGAGAAAAACGTCATAAAATTGACGCTCTAGAAAATTCTTCCATTCGGGCGGTATGATGTTTTCTGGTGAAACTATAAGTAGTATTTCTTAAAATAGAGTATCATTTAAAAGTAGACATGTTGCGCAAGGTATTACAACAAAAAATTGGCGCATAGCGCCTGTGACCTTTTAATATATCCCCATATCTTTCATTTTTTTTATTCGGTTTTAGAAAAAACGTCAAAAAATTGGCGTCCTGAAAAAATCTATTGTTCGTGCGGTATTGTGTACCAGATTAAAACTATAAGAAGTATTTAGCAAAACAAAGTATGTTCTTCAAGTAGACATGTTGCGCAAAAAAGTAAGCGCTAAATGGAGCGTGTAGCGCTTATTATAGCGCGAGACCAAAAACTTTCTTACATGTTTTTCACTTGTTTTTCGAGAAAAACGTCATAAAATTGACGCTCTAGAAAATTCTTCCATTCGGGCGGTATGATGTTTTCTGGTGAAACTATAAGTAGTATTTCTTAAAATAGAGTATCATTTAAAAGTAGACATGTTGCGCAAGGTATTACAACAAAAAATTGGCGCATAGCGCCTGTGACCTTTTAATATATCCCCATATCTTTCATTTTTTTTATTCGGTTTTAGAAAAAACGTCAAAAAATTGGCGTCCTGAAAAAATCTATTGTTCGTGCGGTATTGTGTACCAGATTAAAACTATAAGAAGTATTTAGCAAAACAAAGTATGTTCTTCAAGTAGACATGTTGCGCAAAAAAGTAAGCGCTAAATGGAGCGTGTAGCGCTTATTATAGCGCGAGACCAAAAACTTTCTTACATGTTTTTCACTTGTTTTTCGAGAAAAACGTCATAAAATTGACGCTCTAGAAAATTCTTCCATTCGGGCGGTATGATGTTTTCTGGTGAAACTATAAGTAGTATTTCTTAAAATAGAGTATCATTTAAAAGTAGACATGTTGCGCAAGGTATTACAACAAAAAATTGGCGCATAGCGCCTGTGACCTTTTAATATATCCCCATATCTTTCATTTTTTTTATTCGGTTTTAGAAAAAACGTCAAAAAATTGGCGTCCTGAAAAAATCTATTGTTCGTGCGGTATTGTGTACCAGATTAAAACTATAAGAAGTATTTAGCAAAACAAAGTATGTTCTTCAAGTAGACATGTTGCGCAAAAAAGTAAGCGCTAAATGGAGCGTGTAGCGCTTATTATAGCGCGAGACCAAAAACTTTCTTACATGTTTTTCACTTGTTTTTCGAGAAAAACGTCATAAAATTGACGCTCTAGAAAATTCTTCCATTCGGGCGGTATGATGTTTTCTGGTGAAACTATAAGTAGTATTTCTTAAAATAGAGTATCATTTAAAAGTAGACATGTTGCGCAAGGTATTACAACAAAAAATTGGCGCATAGCGCCTGTGACCTTTTAATATATCCCCATATCTTTCATTTTTTTTATTCGGTTTTAGAAAAAACGTCAAAAAATTGGCGTCCTGAAAAAATCTATTGTTCGTGCGGTATTGTGTACCAGATTAAAACTATAAGAAGTATTTAGCAAAACAAAGTATGTTCTTCAAGTAGACATGTTGCGCAAAAAAGTAAGCGCTAAATGGAGCGTGTAGCGCTTATTATAGCGCGAGACCAAAAACTTTCTTACATGTTTTTCACTTGTTTTTCGAGAAAAACGTCATAAAATTGACGCTCTAGAAAATTCTTCCATTCGGGCGGTATGATGTTTTCTGGTGAAACTATAAGTAGTATTTCTTAAAATAGAGTATCATTTAAAAGTAGACATGTTGCGCAAGGTATTACAACAAAAAATTGGCGCATAGCGCCTGTGACCTTTTAATATATCCCCATATCTTTCATTTTTTTTATTCGGTTTTAGAAAAAACGTCAAAAAATTGGCGTCCTGAAAAAATCTATTGTTCGTGCGGTATTGTGTACCAGATTAAAACTATAAGAAGTATTTAGCAAAACAAAGTATGTTCTTCAAGTAGACATGTTGCGCAAAAAAGTAAGCGCTAAATGGAGCGTGTAGCGCTTATTATAGCGCGAGACCAAAAACTTTCTTACATGTTTTTCACTTGTTTTTCGAGAAAAACGTCATAAAATTGACGCTCTAGAAAATTCTTCCATTCGGGCGGTATGATGTTTTCTGGTGAAACTATAAGTAGTATTTCTTAAAATAGAGTATCATTTAAAAGTAGACATGTTGCGCAAGGTATTACAACAAAAAATTGGCGCATAGCGCCTGTGACCTTTTAATATATCCCCATATCTTTCATTTTTTTTATTCGGTTTTAGAAAAAACGTCAAAAAATTGGCGTCCTGAAAAAATCTATTGTTCGTGCGGTATTGTGTACCAGATTAAAACTATAAGAAGTATTTAGCAAAACAAAGTATGTTCTTCAAGTAGACATGTTGCGCAAAAAAGTAAGCGCTAAATGGAGCGTGTAGCGCTTATTATAGCGCGAGACCAAAAACTTTCTTACATGTTTTTCACTTGTTTTTCGAGAAAAACGTCATAAAATTGACGCTCTAGAAAATTCTTCCATTCGGGCGGTATGATGTTTTCTGGTGAAACTATAAGTAGTATTTCTTAAAATAGAGTATCATTTAAAAGTAGACATGTTGCGCAAGGTATTACAACAAAAAATTGGCGCATAGCGCCTGTGACCTTTTAATATATCCCCATATCTTTCATTTTTTTTATTCGGTTTTAGAAAAAACGTCAAAAAATTGGCGTCCTGAAAAAATCTATTGTTCGTGCGGTATTGTGTACCAGATTAAAACTATAAGAAGTATTTAGCAAAACAAAGTATGTTCTTCAAGTAGACATGTTGCGCAAAAAAGTAAGCGCTAAATGGAGCGTGTAGCGCTTATTATAGCGCGAGACCAAAAACTTTCTTACATGTTTTTCACTTGTTTTTCGAGAAAAACGTCATAAAATTGACGCTCTAGAAAATTCTTCCATTCGGGCGGTATGATGTTTTCTGGTGAAACTATAAGTAGTATTTCTTAAAATAGAGTATCATTTAAAAGTAGACATGTTGCGCAAGGTATTACAACAAAAAATTGGCGCATAGCGCCTGTGACCTTTTAATATATCCCCATATCTTTCATTTTTTTTATTCGGTTTTAGAAAAAACGTCAAAAAATTGGCGTCCTGAAAAAATCTATTGTTCGTGCGGTATTGTGTACCAGATTAAAACTATAAGAAGTATTTAGCAAAACAAAGTATGTTCTTCAAGTAGACATGTTGCGCAAAAATAGTAAGCGCTAAATGGAGCGTGTAGCGCTTATTATAGCGCGAGACCAAAAACTTTCTTACATGTTTTTCACTTGTTTTTCGAGAAAAACGTCATAAAATTGACGCTCTAGAAAATTCTTCCATTCGGGCGGTATGATGTTTTCTGGTGAAACTATAAGTAGTATTTCTTAAAATAGAGTATCATTTAAAAGTAGACATGTTGCGCAAGGTATTACAACAAAAAATTGGCGCATAGCGCCTGTGACCTTTTAATATATCCCCATATCTTTCATTTTTTTTATTCGGTTTTAGAAAAAACGTCAAAAAATTGGCGTCCTGAAAAAATCTATTGTTCGTGCGGTATTGTGTACCAGATTAAAACTATAAGAAGTATTTAGCAAAACAAAGTATGTTCTTCAAGTAGACATGTTGCGCAAAAAAGTAAGCGCTAAATGGAGCGTGTAGCGCTTATTATAGCGCGAGACCAAAAACTTTCTTACATGTTTTTCACTTGTTTTTCGAGAAAAACGTCATAAAATTGACGCTCTAGAAAATTCTTCCATTCGGGCGGTATGATGTTTTCTGGTGAAACTATAAGTAGTATTTCTTAAAATAGAGTATCATTTAAAAGTAGACATGTTGCGCAAGGTATTACAACAAAAAATTGGCGCATAGCGCCTGTGACCTTTTAATATATCCCCATATCTTTCATTTTTTTTATTCGGTTTTAGAAAAAACGTCAAAAAATTGGCGTCCTGAAAAAATCTATTGTTCGTGCGGTATTGTGTACCAGATTAAAACTATAAGAAGTATTTAGCAAAACAAAGTATGTTCTTCAAGTAGACATGTTGCGCAAAAAAGTAAGCGCTAAATGGAGCGTGTAGCGCTTATTATAGCGCGAGACCAAAAACTTTCTTACATGTTTTTCACTTGTTTTTCGAGAAAAACGTCATAAAATTGACGCTCTAGAAAATTCTTCCATTCGGGCGGTATGATGTTTTCTGGTGAAACTATAAGTAGTATTTCTTAAAATAGAGTATCATTTAAAAGTAGACATGTTGCGCAAGGTATTACAACAAAAAATTGGCGCATAGCGCCTGTGACCTTTTAATATATCCCCATATCTTTCATTTTTTTTATTCGGTTTTAGAAAAAACGTCAAAAAATTGGCGTCCTGAAAAAATCTATTGTTCGTGCGGTATTGTGTACCAGATTAAAACTATAAGAAGTATTTAGCAAAACAAAGTATGTTCTTCAAGTAGACATGTTGCGCAAAAAAGTAAGCGCTAAATGGAGCGTGTAGCGCTTATTATAGCGCGAGACCAAAAACTTTCTTACATGTTTTTCACTTGTTTTTCGAGAAAAACGTCATAAAATTGACGCTCTAGAAAATTCTTCCATTCGGGCGGTATGATGTTTTCTGGTGAAACTATAAGTAGTATTTCTTAAAATAGAGTATCATTTAAAAGTAGACATGTTGCGCAAGGTATTACAACAAAAAATTGGCGCATAGCGCCTGTGACCTTTTAATATATCCCCATATCTTTCATTTTTTTTATTCGGTTTTAGAAAAAACGTCAAAAAATTGGCGTCCTGAAAAAATCTATTGTTCGTGCGGTATTGTGTACCAGATTAAAACTATAAGAAGTATTTAGCAAAACAAAGTATGTTCTTCAAGTAGACATGTTGCGCAAAAAAGTAAGCGCTAAATGGAGCGTGTAGCGCTTATTATAGCGCGAGACCAAAAACTTTCTTACATGTTTTTCACTTGTTTTTCGAGAAAAACGTCATAAAATTGACGCTCTAGAAAATTCTTCCATTCGGGCGGTATGATGTTTTCTGGTGAAACTATAAGTAGTATTTCTTAAAATAGAGTATCATTTAAAAGTAGACATGTTGCGCAAGGTATTACAACAAAAAATTGGCGCATAGCGCCTGTGACCTTTTAATATATCCCCATATCTTTCATTTTTTTTATTCGGTTTTAGAAAAAACGTCAAAAAATTGGCGTCCTGAAAAAATCTATTGTTCGTGCGGTATTGTGTACCAGATTAAAACTATAAGAAGTATTTAGCAAAACAAAGTATGTTCTTCAAGTAGACATGTTGCGCAAAAAAGTAAGCGCTAAATGGAGCGTGTAGCGCTTATTATAGCGCGAGACCAAAAACTTTCTTACATGTTTTTCACTTGTTTTTCGAGAAAAACGTCATAAAATTGACGCTCTAGAAAATTCTTCCATTCGGGCGGTATGATGTTTTCTGGTGAAACTATAAGTAGTATTTCTTAAAATAGAGTATCATTTAAAAGTAGACATGTTGCGCAAGGTATTACAACAAAAAATTGGCGCATAGCGCCTGTGACCTTTTAATATATCCCCATATCTTTCATTTTTTTTATTCGGTTTTAGAAAAAACGTCAAAAAATTGGCGTCCTGAAAAAATCTATTGTTCGTGCGGTATTGTGTACCAGATTAAAACTATAAGAAGTATTTAGCAAAACAAAGTATGTTCTTCAAGTAGACATGTTGCGCAAAAAAGTAAGCGCTAAATGGAGCGTGTAGCGCTTATTATAGCGCGAGACCAAAAACTTTCTTACATGTTTTTCACTTGTTTTTCGAGAAAAACGTCATAAAATTGACGCTCTAGAAAATTCTTCCATTCGGGCGGTATGATGTTTTCTGGTGAAACTATAAGTAGTATTTCTTAAAATAGAGTATCATTTAAAAGTAGACATGTTGCGCAAGGTATTACAACAAAAAATTGGCGCATAGCGCCTGTGACCTTTTAATATATCCCCATATCTTTCATTTTTTTTATTCGGTTTTAGAAAAAACGTCAAAAAATTGGCGTCCTGAAAAAATCTATTGTTCGTGCGGTATTGTGTACCAGATTAAAACTATAAGAAGTATTTAGCAAAACAAAGTATGTTCTTCAAGTAGACATGTTGCGCAAAAAAGTAAGCGCTAAATGGAGCGTGTAGCGCTTATTATAGCGCGAGACCAAAAACTTTCTTACATGTTTTTCACTTGTTTTTCGAGAAAAACGTCATAAAATTGACGCTCTAGAAAATTCTTCCATTCGGGCGGTATGATGTTTTCTGGTGAAACTATAAGTAGTATTTCTTAAAATAGAGTATCATTTAAAAGTAGACATGTTGCGCAAGGTATTACAACAAAAAATTGGCGCATAGCGCCTGTGACCTTTTAATATATCCCCATATCTTTCATTTTTTTTATTCGGTTTTAGAAAAAACGTCAAAAAATTGGCGTCCTGAAAAAATCTATTGTTCGTGCGGTATTGTGTACCAGATTAAAACTATAAGAAGTATTTAGCAAAACAAAGTATGTTCTTCAAGTAGACATGTTGCGCAAAAAAGTAAGCGCTAAATGGAGCGTGTAGCGCTTATTATAGCGCGAGACCAAAAACTTTCTTACATGTTTTTCACTTGTTTTTCGAGAAAAACGTCATAAAATTGACGCTCTAGAAAATTCTTCCATTCGGGCGGTATGATGTTTTCTGGTGAAACTATAAGTAGTATTTCTTAAAATAGAGTATCATTTAAAAGTAGACATGTTGCGCAAGGTATTACAACAAAAAATTGGCGCATAGCGCCTGTGACCTTTTAATATATCCCCATATCTTTCATTTTTTTTATTCGGTTTTAGAAAAAACGTCAAAAAATTGGCGTCCTGAAAAAATCTATTGTTCGTGCGGTATTGTGTACCAGATTAAAACTATAAGAAGTATTTAGCAAAACAAAGTATGTTCTTCAAGTAGACATGTTGCGCAAAAAAGTAAGCGCTAAATGGAGCGTGTAGCGCTTATTATAGCGCGAGACCAAAAACTTTCTTACATGTTTTTCACTTGTTTTTCGAGAAAAACGTCATAAAATTGACGCTCTAGAAAATTCTTCCATTCGGGCGGTATGATGTTTTCTGGTGAAACTATAAGTAGTATTTCTTAAAATAGAGTATCATTTAAAAGTAGACATGTTGCGCAAGGTATTACAACAAAAAATTGGCGCATAGCGCCTGTGACCTTTTAATATATCCCCATATCTTTCATTTTTTTTATTCGGTTTTAGAAAAAACGTCAAAAAATTGGCGTCCTGAAAAAATCTATTGTTCGTGCGGTATTGTGTACCAGATTAAAACTATAAGAAGTATTTAGCAAAACAAAGTATGTTCTTCAAGTAGACATGTTGCGCAAAAAAGTAAGCGCTAAATGGAGCGTGTAGCGCTTATTATAGCGCGAGACCAAAAACTTTCTTACATGTTTTTCACTTGTTTTTCGAGAAAAACGTCATAAAATTGACGCTCTAGAAAATTCTTCCATTCGGGCGGTATGATGTTTTCTGGTGAAACTATAAGTAGTATTTCTTAAAATAGAGTATCATTTAAAAGTAGACATGTTGCGCAAGGTATTACAACAAAAAATTGGCGCATAGCGCCTGTGACCTTTTAATATATCCCCATATCTTTCATTTTTTTTATTCGGTTTTAGAAAAAACGTCAAAAAATTGGCGTCCTGAAAAAATCTATTGTTCGTGCGGTATTGTGTACCAGATTAAAACTATAAGAAGTATTTAGCAAAACAAAGTATGTTCTTCAAGTAGACATGTTGCGCAAAAAAGTAAGCGCTAAATGGAGCGTGTAGCGCTTATTATAGCGCGAGACCAAAAACTTTCTTACATGTTTTTCACTTGTTTTTCGAGAAAAACGTCATAAAATTGACGCTCTAGAAAATTCTTCCATTCGGGCGGTATGATGTTTTCTGGTGAAACTATAAGTAGTATTTCTTAAAATAGAGTATCATTTAAAAGTAGACATGTTGCGCAAGGTATTACAACAAAAAATTGGCGCATAGCGCCTGTGACCTTTTAATATATCCCCATATCTTTCATTTTTTTTATTCGGTTTTAGAAAAAACGTCAAAAAATTGGCGTCCTGAAAAAATCTATTGTTCGTGCGGTATTGTGTACCAGATTAAAACTATAAGAAGTATTTAGCAAAACAAAGTATGTTCTTCAAGTAGACATGTTGCGCAAAAAAGTAAGCGCTAAATGGAGCGTGTAGCGCTTATTATAGCGCGAGACCAAAAACTTTCTTACATGTTTTTCACTTGTTTTTCGAGAAAAACGTCATAAAATTGACGCTCTAGAAAATTCTTCCATTCGGGCGGTATGATGTTTTCTGGTGAAACTATAAGTAGTATTTCTTAAAATAGAGTATCATTTAAAAGTAGACATGTTGCGCAAGGTATTACAACAAAAAATTGGCGCATAGCGCCTGTGACCTTTTAATATATCCCCATATCTTTCATTTTTTTTATTCGGTTTTAGAAAAAACGTCAAAAAATTGGCGTCCTGAAAAAATCTATTGTTCGTGCGGTATTGTGTACCAGATTAAAACTATAAGAAGTATTTAGCAAAACAAAGTATGTTCTTCAAGTAGACATGTTGCGCAAAAAAGTAAGCGCTAAATGGAGCGTGTAGCGCTTATTATAGCGCGAGACCAAAAACTTTCTTACATGTTTTTCACTTGTTTTTCGAGAAAAACGTCATAAAATTGACGCTCTAGAAAATTCTTCCATTCGGGCGGTATGATGTTTTCTGGTGAAACTATAAGTAGTATTTCTTAAAATAGAGTATCATTTAAAAGTAGACATGTTGCGCAAGGTATTACAACAAAAAATTGGCGCATAGCGCCTGTGACCTTTTAATATATCCCCATATCTTTCATTTTTTTTATTCGGTTTTAGAAAAAACGTCAAAAAATTGGCGTCCTGAAAAAATCTATTGTTCGTGCGGTATTGTGTACCAGATTAAAACTATAAGAAGTATTTAGCAAAACAAAGTATGTTCTTCAAGTAGACATGTTGCGCAAAAAAGTAAGCGCTAAATGGAGCGTGTAGCGCTTATTATAGCGCGAGACCAAAAACTTTCTTACATGTTTTTCACTTGTTTTTCGAGAAAAACGTCATAAAATTGACGCTCTAGAAAATTCTTCCATTCGGGCGGTATGATGTTTTCTGGTGAAACTATAAGTAGTATTTCTTAAAATAGAGTATCATTTAAAAGTAGACATGTTGCGCAAGGTATTACAACAAAAAATTGGCGCATAGCGCCTGTGACCTTTTAATATATCCCCATATCTTTCATTTTTTTTATTCGGTTTTAGAAAAAACGTCAAAAAATTGGCGTCCTGAAAAAATCTATTGTTCGTGCGGTATTGTGTACCAGATTAAAACTATAAGAAGTATTTAGCAAAACAAAGTATGTTCTTCAAGTAGACATGTTGCGCAAAAAAGTAAGCGCTAAATGGAGCGTGTAGCGCTTATTATAGCGCGAGACCAAAAACTTTCTTACATGTTTTTCACTTGTTTTTCGAGAAAAACGTCATAAAATTGACGCTCTAGAAAATTCTTCCATTCGGGCGGTATGATGTTTTCTGGTGAAACTATAAGTAGTATTTCTTAAAATAGAGTATCATTTAAAAGTAGACATGTTGCGCAAGGTATTACAACAAAAAATTGGCGCATAGCGCCTGTGACCTTTTAATATATCCCCATATCTTTCATTTTTTTTATTCGGTTTTAGAAAAAACGTCAAAAAATTGGCGTCCTGAAAAAATCTATTGTTCGTGCGGTATTGTGTACCAGATTAAAACTATAAGAAGTATTTAGCAAAACAAAGTATGTTCTTCAAGTAGACATGTTGCGCAAAAAAGTAAGCGCTAAATGGAGCGTGTAGCGCTTATTATAGCGCGAGACCAAAAACTTTCTTACATGTTTTTCACTTGTTTTTCGAGAAAAACGTCATAAAATTGACGCTCTAGAAAATTCTTCCATTCGGGCGGTATGATGTTTTCTGGTGAAACTATAAGTAGTATTTCTTAAAATAGAGTATCATTTAAAAGTAGACATGTTGCGCAAGGTATTACAACAAAAAATTGGCGCATAGCGCCTGTGACCTTTTAATATATCCCCATATCTTTCATTTTTTTTATTCGGTTTTAGAAAAAACGTCAAAAAATTGGCGTCCTGAAAAAATCTATTGTTCGTGCGGTATTGTGTACCAGATTAAAACTATAAGAAGTATTTAGCAAAACAAAGTATGTTCTTCAAGTAGACATGTTGCGCAAAAAAGTAAGCGCTAAATGGAGCGTGTAGCGCTTATTATAGCGCGAGACCAAAAACTTTCTTACATGTTTTTCACTTGTTTTTCGAGAAAAACGTCATAAAATTGACGCTCTAGAAAATTCTTCCATTCGGGCGGTATGATGTTTTCTGGTGAAACTATAAGTAGTATTTCTTAAAATAGAGTATCATTTAAAAGTAGACATGTTGCGCAAGGTATTACAACAAAAAATTGGCGCATAGCGCCTGTGACCTTTTAATATATCCCCATATCTTTCATTTTTTTTATTCGGTTTTAGAAAAAACGTCAAAAAATTGGCGTCCTGAAAAAATCTATTGTTCGTGCGGTATTGTGTACCAGATTAAAACTATAAGAAGTATTTAGCAAAACAAAGTATGTTCTTCAAGTAGACATGTTGCGCAAAAAAGTAAGCGCTAAATGGAGCGTGTAGCGCTTATTATAGCGCGAGACCAAAAACTTTCTTACATGTTTTTCACTTGTTTTTCGAGAAAAACGTCATAAAATTGACGCTCTAGAAAATTCTTCCATTCGGGCGGTATGATGTTTTCTGGTGAAACTATAAGTAGTATTTCTTAAAATAGAGTATCATTTAAAAGTAGACATGTTGCGCAAGGTATTACAACAAAAAATTGGCGCATAGCGCCTGTGACCTTTTAATATATCCCCATATCTTTCATTTTTTTTATTCGGTTTTAGAAAAAACGTCAAAAAATTGGCGTCCTGAAAAAATCTATTGTTCGTGCGGTATTGTGTACCAGATTAAAACTATAAGAAGTATTTAGCAAAACAAAGTATGTTCTTCAAGTAGACATGTTGCGCAAAAAAGTAAGCGCTAAATGGAGCGTGTAGCGCTTATTATAGCGCGAGACCAAAAACTTTCTTACATGTTTTTCACTTGTTTTTCGAGAAAAACGTCATAAAATTGACGCTCTAGAAAATTCTTCCATTCGGGCGGTATGATGTTTTCTGGTGAAACTATAAGTAGTATTTCTTAAAATAGAGTATCATTTAAAAGTAGACATGTTGCGCAAGGTATTACAACAAAAAATTGGCGCATAGCGCCTGTGACCTTTTAATATATCCCCATATCTTTCATTTTTTTTATTCGGTTTTAGAAAAAACGTCAAAAAATTGGCGTCCTGAAAAAATCTATTGTTCGTGCGGTATTGTGTACCAGATTAAAACTATAAGAAGTATTTAGCAAAACAAAGTATGTTCTTCAAGTAGACATGTTGCGCAAAAAAGTAAGCGCTAAATGGAGCGTGTAGCGCTTATTATAGCGCGAGACCAAAAACTTTCTTACATGTTTTTCACTTGTTTTTCGAGAAAAACGTCATAAAATTGACGCTCTAGAAAATTCTTCCATTCGGGCGGTATGATGTTTTCTGGTGAAACTATAAGTAGTATTTCTTAAAATAGAGTATCATTTAAAAGTAGACATGTTGCGCAAGGTATTACAACAAAAAATTGGCGCATAGCGCCTGTGACCTTTTAATATATCCCCATATCTTTCATTTTTTTTATTCGGTTTTAGAAAAAACGTCAAAAAATTGGCGTCCTGAAAAAATCTATTGTTCGTGCGGTATTGTGTACCAGATTAAAACTATAAGAAGTATTTAGCAAAACAAAGTATGTTCTTCAAGTAGACATGTTGCGCAAAAAAGTAAGCGCTAAATGGAGCGTGTAGCGCTTATTATAGCGCGAGACCAAAAACTTTCTTACATGTTTTTCACTTGTTTTTCGAGAAAAACGTCATAAAATTGACGCTCTAGAAAATTCTTCCATTCGGGCGGTATGATGTTTTCTGGTGAAACTATAAGTAGTATTTCTTAAAATAGAGTATCATTTAAAAGTAGACATGTTGCGCAAGGTATTACAACAAAAAATTGGCGCATAGCGCCTGTGACCTTTTAATATATCCCCATATCTTTCATTTTTTTTATTCGGTTTTAGAAAAAACGTCAAAAAATTGGCGTCCTGAAAAAATCTATTGTTCGTGCGGTATTGTGTACCAGATTAAAACTATAAGAAGTATTTAGCAAAACAAAGTATGTTCTTCAAGTAGACATGTTGCGCAAAAAAGTAAGCGCTAAATGGAGCGTGTAGCGCTTATTATAGCGCGAGACCAAAAACTTTCTTACATGTTTTTCACTTGTTTTTCGAGAAAAACGTCATAAAATTGACGCTCTAGAAAATTCTTCCATTCGGGCGGTATGATGTTTTCTGGTGAAACTATAAGTAGTATTTCTTAAAATAGAGTATCATTTAAAAGTAGACATGTTGCGCAAGGTATTACAACAAAAAATTGGCGCATAGCGCCTGTGACCTTTTAATATATCCCCATATCTTTCATTTTTTTTATTCGGTTTTAGAAAAAACGTCAAAAAATTGGCGTCCTGAAAAAATCTATTGTTCGTGCGGTATTGTGTACCAGATTAAAACTATAAGAAGTATTTAGCAAAACAAAGTATGTTCTTCAAGTAGACATGTTGCGCAAAAAAGTAAGCGCTAAATGGAGCGTGTAGCGCTTATTATAGCGCGAGACCAAAAACTTTCTTACATGTTTTTCACTTGTTTTTCGAGAAAAACGTCATAAAATTGACGCTCTAGAAAATTCTTCCATTCGGGCGGTATGATGTTTTCTGGTGAAACTATAAGTAGTATTTCTTAAAATAGAGTATCATTTAAAAGTAGACATGTTGCGCAAGGTATTACAACAAAAAATTGGCGCATAGCGCCTGTGACCTTTTAATATATCCCCATATCTTTCATTTTTTTTATTCGGTTTTAGAAAAAACGTCAAAAAATTGGCGTCCTGAAAAAATCTATTGTTCGTGCGGTATTGTGTACCAGATTAAAACTATAAGAAGTATTTAGCAAAACAAAGTATGTTCTTCAAGTAGACATGTTGCGCAAAAAAGTAAGCGCTAAATGGAGCGTGTAGCGCTTATTATAGCGCGAGACCAAAAACTTTCTTACATGTTTTTCACTTGTTTTTCGAGAAAAACGTCATAAAATTGACGCTCTAGAAAATTCTTCCATTCGGGCGGTATGATGTTTTCTGGTGAAACTATAAGTAGTATTTCTTAAAATAGAGTATCATTTAAAAGTAGACATGTTGCGCAAGGTATTACAACAAAAAATTGGCGCATAGCGCCTGTGACCTTTTAATATATCCCCATATCTTTCATTTTTTTTATTCGGTTTTAGAAAAAACGTCAAAAAATTGGCGTCCTGAAAAAATCTATTGTTCGTGCGGTATTGTGTACCAGATTAAAACTATAAGAAGTATTTAGCAAAACAAAGTATGTTCTTCAAGTAGACATGTTGCGCAAAAAAGTAAGCGCTAAATGGAGCGTGTAGCGCTTATTATAGCGCGAGACCAAAAACTTTCTTACATGTTTTTCACTTGTTTTTCGAGAAAAACGTCATAAAATTGACGCTCTAGAAAATTCTTCCATTCGGGCGGTATGATGTTTTCTGGTGAAACTATAAGTAGTATTTCTTAAAATAGAGTATCATTTAAAAGTAGACATGTTGCGCAAGGTATTACAACAAAAAATTGGCGCATAGCGCCTGTGACCTTTTAATATATCCCCATATCTTTCATTTTTTTTATTCGGTTTTAGAAAAAACGTCAAAAAATTGGCGTCCTGAAAAAATCTATTGTTCGTGCGGTATTGTGTACCAGATTAAAACTATAAGAAGTATTTAGCAAAACAAAGTATGTTCTTCAAGTAGACATGTTGCGCAAAAAAGTAAGCGCTAAATGGAGCGTGTAGCGCTTATTATAGCGCGAGACCAAAAACTTTCTTACATGTTTTTCACTTGTTTTTCGAGAAAAACGTCATAAAATTGACGCTCTAGAAAATTCTTCCATTCGGGCGGTATGATGTTTTCTGGTGAAACTATAAGTAGTATTTCTTAAAATAGAGTATCATTTAAAAGTAGACATGTTGCGCAAGGTATTACAACAAAAAATTGGCGCATAGCGCCTGTGACCTTTTAATATATCCCCATATCTTTCATTTTTTTTATTCGGTTTTAGAAAAAACGTCAAAAAATTGGCGTCCTGAAAAAATCTATTGTTCGTGCGGTATTGTGTACCAGATTAAAACTATAAGAAGTATTTAGCAAAACAAAGTATGTTCTTCAAGTAGACATGTTGCGCAAAAAAGTAAGCGCTAAATGGAGCGTGTAGCGCTTATTATAGCGCGAGACCAAAAACTTTCTTACATGTTTTTCACTTGTTTTTCGAGAAAAACGTCATAAAATTGACGCTCTAGAAAATTCTTCCATTCGGGCGGTATGATGTTTTCTGGTGAAACTATAAGTAGTATTTCTTAAAATAGAGTATCATTTAAAAGTAGACATGTTGCGCAAGGTATTACAACAAAAAATTGGCGCATAGCGCCTGTGACCTTTTAATATATCCCCATATCTTTCATTTTTTTTATTCGGTTTTAGAAAAAACGTCAAAAAATTGGCGTCCTGAAAAAATCTATTGTTCGTGCGGTATTGTGTACCAGATTAAAACTATAAGAAGTATTTAGCAAAACAAAGTATGTTCTTCAAGTAGACATGTTGCGCAAAAAAGTAAGCGCTAAATGGAGCGTGTAGCGCTTATTATAGCGCGAGACCAAAAACTTTCTTACATGTTTTTCACTTGTTTTTCGAGAAAAACGTCATAAAATTGACGCTCTAGAAAATTCTTCCATTCGGGCGGTATGATGTTTTCTGGTGAAACTATAAGTAGTATTTCTTAAAATAGAGTATCATTTAAAAGTAGACATGTTGCGCAAGGTATTACAACAAAAAATTGGCGCATAGCGCCTGTGACCTTTTAATATATCCCCATATCTTTCATTTTTTTTATTCGGTTTTAGAAAAAACGTCAAAAAATTGGCGTCCTGAAAAAATCTATTGTTCGTGCGGTATTGTGTACCAGATTAAAACTATAAGAAGTATTTAGCAAAACAAAGTATGTTCTTCAAGTAGACATGTTGCGCAAAAAAGTAAGCGCTAAATGGAGCGTGTAGCGCTTATTATAGCGCGAGACCAAAAACTTTCTTACATGTTTTTCACTTGTTTTTCGAGAAAAACGTCATAAAATTGACGCTCTAGAAAATTCTTCCATTCGGGCGGTATGATGTTTTCTGGTGAAACTATAAGTAGTATTTCTTAAAATAGAGTATCATTTAAAAGTAGACATGTTGCGCAAGGTATTACAACAAAAAATTGGCGCATAGCGCCTGTGACCTTTTAATATATCCCCATATCTTTCATTTTTTTTATTCGGTTTTAGAAAAAACGTCAAAAAATTGGCGTCCTGAAAAAATCTATTGTTCGTGCGGTATTGTGTACCAGATTAAAACTATAAGAAGTATTTAGCAAAACAAAGTATGTTCTTCAAGTAGACATGTTGCGCAAAAAAGTAAGCGCTAAATGGAGCGTGTAGCGCTTATTATAGCGCGAGACCAAAAACTTTCTTACATGTTTTTCACTTGTTTTTCGAGAAAAACGTCATAAAATTGACGCTCTAGAAAATTCTTCCATTCGGGCGGTATGATGTTTTCTGGTGAAACTATAAGTAGTATTTCTTAAAATAGAGTATCATTTAAAAGTAGACATGTTGCGCAAGGTATTACAACAAAAAATTGGCGCATAGCGCCTGTGACCTTTTAATATATCCCCATATCTTTCATTTTTTTTATTCGGTTTTAGAAAAAACGTCAAAAAATTGGCGTCCTGAAAAAATCTATTGTTCGTGCGGTATTGTGTACCAGATTAAAACTATAAGAAGTATTTAGCAAAACAAAGTATGTTCTTCAAGTAGACATGTTGCGCAAAAAAGTAAGCGCTAAATGGAGCGTGTAGCGCTTATTATAGCGCGAGACCAAAAACTTTCTTACATGTTTTTCACTTGTTTTTCGAGAAAAACGTCATAAAATTGACGCTCTAGAAAATTCTTCCATTCGGGCGGTATGATGTTTTCTGGTGAAACTATAAGTAGTATTTCTTAAAATAGAGTATCATTTAAAAGTAGACATGTTGCGCAAGGTATTACAACAAAAAATTGGCGCATAGCGCCTGTGACCTTTTAATATATCCCCATATCTTTCATTTTTTTTATTCGGTTTTAGAAAAAACGTCAAAAAATTGGCGTCCTGAAAAAATCTATTGTTCGTGCGGTATTGTGTACCAGATTAAAACTATAATAAGTATTTAGCAAAACAAAGTATGTTCTTCAAGTAGACATGTTGCGCAAAAAAGTAAGCGCTAAATGGAGCGTGTAGCGCTTATTATAGCGCGAGACCAAAAACTTTCTTACATGTTTTTCACTTGTTTTTCGAGAAAAACGTCATAAAATTGACGCTCTAGAAAATTCTTCCATTCGGGCGGTATGATGTTTTCTGGTGAAACTATAAGTAGTATTTCTTAAAATAGAGTATCATTTAAAAGTAGACATGTTGCGCAAGGTATTACAACAAAAAATTGGCGCATAGCGCCTGTGACCTTTTAATATATCCCCATATCTTTCATTTTTTTTATTCGGTTTTAGAAAAAACGTCAAAAAATTGGCGTCCTGAAAAAATCTATTGTTCGTGCGGTATTGTGTACCAGATTAAAACTATAAGAAGTATTTAGCAAAACAAAGTATGTTCTTCAAGTAGACATGTTGCGCAAAAAAGTAAGCGCTAAATGGAGCGTGTAGCGCTTATTATAGCGCGAGACCAAAAACTTTCTTACATGTTTTTCACTTGTTTTTCGAGAAAAACGTCATAAAATTGACGCTCTAGAAAATTCTTCCATTCGGGCGGTATGATGTTTTCTGGTGAAACTATAAGTAGTATTTCTTAAAATAGAGTATCATTTAAAAGTAGACATGTTGCGCAAGGTATTACAACAAAAAATTGGCGCATAGCGCCTGTGACCTTTTAATATATCCCCATATCTTTCATTTTTTTTATTCGGTTTTAGAAAAAACGTCAAAAAATTGGCGTCCTGAAAAAATCTATTGTTCGTGCGGTATTGTGTACCAGATTAAAACTATAAGAAGTATTTAGCAAAACAAAGTATGTTCTTCAAGTAGACATGTTGCGCAAAAAAGTAAGCGCTAAATGGAGCGTGTAGCGCTTATTATAGCGCGAGACCAAAAACTTTCTTACATGTTTTTCACTTGTTTTTCGAGAAAAACGTCATAAAATTGACGCTCTAGAAAATTCTTCCATTCGGGCGGTATGATGTTTTCTGGTGAAACTATAAGTAGTATTTCTTAAAATAGAGTATCATTTAAAAGTAGACATGTTGCGCAAGGTATTACAACAAAAAACTGGCGCATAGCGCCTGTGACCTTTTAATATATCCCCATATCTTTCATTTTTTTTATTCGGTTTTAGAAAAAACGTCAAAAAATTGGCGTCCTGAAAAAATCTATTGTTCGTGCGGTATTGTGTACCAGATTAAAACTATAAGAAGTATTTAGCAAAACAAAGTATGTTCTTCAAGTAGACATGTTGCGCAAAAAAGTAAGCGCTAAATGGAGCGTGTAGCGCTTATTATAGCGCGAGACCAAAAACTTTCTTACATGTTTTTCACTTGTTTTTCGAGAAAAACGTCATAAAATTGACGCTCTAGAAAATTCTTCCATTCGGGCGGTATGATGTTTTCTGGTGAAACTATAAGTAGTATTTCTTAAAATAGAGTATCATTTAAAAGTAGACATGTTGCGCAAGGTATTACAACAAAAAATTGGCGCATAGCGCCTGTGACCTTTTAATATATCCCCATATCTTTCATTTTTTTTATTCGGTTTTAGAAAAAACGTCAAAAAATTGGCGTCCTGAAAAAATCTATTGTTCGTGCGGTATTGTGTACCAGATTAAAACTATAAGAAGTATTTAGCAAAACAAAGTATGTTCTTCAAGTAGACATGTTGCGCAAAAAAGTAAGCGCTAAATGGAGCGTGTAGCGCTTATTATAGCGCGAGACCAAAAACTTTCTTACATGTTTTTCACTTGTTTTTCGAGAAAAACGTCATAAAATTGACGCTCTAGAAAATTCTTCCATTCGGGCGGTATGATGTTTTCTGGTGAAACTATAAGTAGTATTTCTTAAAATAGAGTATCATTTAAAAGTAGACATGTTGCGCAAGGTATTACAACAAAAAATTGGCGCATAGCGCCTGTGACCTTTTAATATATCCCCATATCTTTCATTTTTTTTATTCGGTTTTAGAAAAAACGTCAAAAAATTGGCGTCCTGAAAAAATCTATTGTTCGTGCGGTATTGTGTACCAGATTAAAACTATAAGAAGTATTTAGCAAAACAAAGTATGTTCTTCAAGTAGACATGTTGCGCAAAAAAGTAAGCGCTAAATGGAGCGTGTAGCGCTTATTATAGCGCGAGACCAAAAACTTTCTTACATGTTTTTCACTTGTTTTTCGAGAAAAACGTCATAAAATTGACGCTCTAGAAAATTCTTCCATTCGGGCGGTATGATGTTTTCTGGTGAAACTATAAGTAGTATTTCTTAAAATAGAGTATCATTTAAAAGTAGACATGTTGCGCAAGGTATTACAACAAAAAATTGGCGCATAGCGCCTGTGACCTTTTAATATATCCCCATATCTTTCATTTTTTTTATTCGGTTTTAGAAAAAACGTCAAAAAATTGGCGTCCTGAAAAAATCTATTGTTCGTGCGGTATTGTGTACCAGATTAAAACTATAAGAAGTATTTAGCAAAACAAAGTATGTTCTTCAAGTAGACATGTTGCGCAAAAAAGTAAGCGCTAAATGGAGCGTGTAGCGCTTATTATAGCGCGAGACCAAAAACTTTCTTACATGTTTTTCACTTGTTTTTCGAGAAAAACGTCATAAAATTGACGCTCTAGAAAATTCTTCCATTCGGGCGGTATGATGTTTTCTGGTGAAACTATAAGTAGTATTTCTTAAAATAGAGTATCATTTAAAAGTAGACATGTTGCGCAAGGTATTACAACAAAAAATTGGCGCATAGCGCCTGTGACCTTTTAATATATCCCCATATCTTTCATTTTTTTTATTCGGTTTTAGAAAAAACGTCAAAAAATTGGCGTCCTGAAAAAATCTATTGTTCGTGCGGTATTGTGTACCAGATTAAAACTATAAGAAGTATTTAGCAAAACAAAGTATGTTCTTCAAGTAGACATGTTGCGCAAAAAAGTAAGCGCTAAATGGAGCGTGTAGCGCTTATTATAGCGCGAGACCAAAAACTTTCTTACATGTTTTTCACTTGTTTTTCGAGAAAAACGTCATAAAATTGACGCTCTAGAAAATTCTTCCATTCGGGCGGTATGATGTTTTCTGGTGAAACTATAAGTAGTATTTCTTAAAATAGAGTATCATTTAAAAGTAGACATGTTGCGCAAGGTATTACAACAAAAAATTGGCGCATAGCGCCTGTGACCTTTTAATATATCCCCATATCTTTCATTTTTTTTATTCGGTTTTAGAAAAAACGTCAAAAAATTGGCGTCCTGAAAAAATCTATTGTTCGTGCGGTATTGTGTACCAGATTAAAACTATAAGAAGTATTTAGCAAAACAAAGTATGTTCTTCAAGTAGACATGTTGCGCAAAAAAGTAAGCGCTAAATGGAGCGTGTAGCGCTTATTATAGCGCGAGACCAAAAACTTTCTTACATGTTTTTCACTTGTTTTTCGAGAAAAACGTCATAAAATTGACGCTCTAGAAAATTCTTCCATTCGGGCGGTATGATGTTTTCTGGTGAAACTATAAGTAGTATTTCTTAAAATAGAGTATCATTTAAAAGTAGACATGTTGCGCAAGGTATTACAACAAAAAATTGGCGCATAGCGCCTGTGACCTTTTAATATATCCCCATATCTTTCATTTTTTTTATTCGGTTTTAGAAAAAACGTCAAAAAATTGGCGTCCTGAAAAAATCTATTGTTCGTGCGGTATTGTGTACCAGATTAAAACTATAAGAAGTATTTAGCAAAACAAAGTATGTTCTTCAAGTAGACATGTTGCGCAAAAAAGTAAGCGCTAAATGGAGCGTGTAGCGCTTATTATAGCGCGAGACCAAAAACTTTCTTACATGTTTTTCACTTGTTTTTCGAGAAAAACGTCATAAAATTGACGCTCTAGAAAATTCTTCCATTCGGGTGGTATGATGTTTTCTGGTGAAACTATAAGTAGTATTTCTTAAAATAGAGTATCATTTAAAAGTAGACATGTTGCGCAAGGTATTACAACAAAAAATTGGCGCATAGCGCCTGTGACCTTTTAATATATCCCCATATCTTTCATTTTTTTTATTCGGTTTTAGAAAAAACGTCAAAAAATTGGCGTCCTGAAAAAATCTATTGTTCGTGCGGTATTGTGTACCAGATTAAAACTATAAGAAGTATTTAGCAAAACAAAGTATGTTCTTCAAGTAGACATGTTGCGCAAAAAAGTAAGCGCTAAATGGAGCGTGTAGCGCTTATTATAGCGCGAGACCAAAAACTTTCTTACATGTTTTTCACTTGTTTTTCGAGAAAAACGTCATAAAATTGACGCTCTAGAAAATTCTTCCATTCGGGCGGTATGATGTTTTCTGGTGAAACTATAAGTAGTATTTCTTAAAATAGAGTATCATTTAAAAGTAGACATGTTGCGCAAGGTATTACAACAAAAAATTGGCGCATAGCGCCTGTGACCTTTTAATATATCCCCATATCTTTCATTTTTTTTATTCGGTTTTAGAAAAAACGTCAAAAAATTGGCGTCCTGAAAAAATCTATTGTTCGTGCGGTATTGTGTACCAGATTAAAACTATAAGAAGTATTTAGCAAAACAAAGTATGTTCTTCAAGTAGACATGTTGCGCAAAAAAGTAAGCGCTAAATGGAGCGTGTAGCGCTTATTATAGCGCGAGACCAAAAACTTTCTTACATGTTTTTCACTTGTTTTTCGAGAAAAACGTCATAAAATTGACGCTCTAGAAAATTCTTCCATTCGGGCGGTATGATGTTTTCTGGTGAAACTATAAGTAGTATTTCTTAAAATAGAGTATCATTTAAAAGTAGACATGTTGCGCAAGGTATTACAACAAAAAATTGGCGCATAGCGCCTGTGACCTTTTAATATATCCCCATATCTTTCATTTTTTTTATTCGGTTTTAGAAAAAACGTCAAAAAATTGGCGTCCTGAAAAAATCTATTGTTCGTGCGGTATTGTGTACCAGATTAAAACTATAAGAAGTATTTAGCAAAACAAAGTATGTTCTTCAAGTAGACATGTTGCGCAAAAAAGTAAGCGCTAAATGGAGCGTGTAGCGCTTATTATAGCGCGAGACCAAAAACTTTCTTACATGTTTTTCACTTGTTTTTCGAGAAAAACGTCATAAAATTGACGCTCTAGAAAATTCTTCCATTCGGGCGGTATGATGTTTTCTGGTGAAACTATAAGTAGTATTTCTTAAAATAGAGTATCATTTAAAAGTAGACATGTTGCGCAAGGTATTACAACAAAAAATTGGCGCATAGCGCCTGTGACCTTTTAATATATCCCCATATCTTTCATTTTTTTTATTCGGTTTTAGAAAAAACGTCAAAAAATTGGCGTCCTGAAAAAATCTATTGTTCGTGCGGTATTGTGTACCAGATTAAAACTATAAGAAGTATTTAGCAAAACAAAGTATGTTCTTCAAGTAGACATGTTGCGCAAAAAAGTAAGCGCTAAATGGAGCGTGTAGCGCTTATTATAGCGCGAGACCAAAAACTTTCTTACATGTTTTTCACTTGTTTTTCGAGAAAAACGTCATAAAATTGACGCTCTAGAAAATTCTTCCATTCGGGCGGTATGATGTTTTCTGGTGAAACTATAAGTAGTATTTCTTAAAATAGAGTATCATTTAAAAGTAGACATGTTGCGCAAGGTATTACAACAAAAAATTGGCGCATAGCGCCTGTGACCTTTTAATATATCCCCATATCTTTCATTTTTTTTATTCGGTTTTAGAAAAAACGTCAAAAAATTGGCGTCCTGAAAAAATCTATTGTTCGTGCGGTATTGTGTACCAGATTAAAACTATAAGAAGTATTTAGCAAAACAAAGTATGTTCTTCAAGTAGACATGTTGCGCAAAAAAGTAAGCGCTAAATGGAGCGTGTAGCGCTTATTATAGCGCGAGACCAAAAACTTTCTTACATGTTTTTCACTTGTTTTTCGAGAAAAACGTCATAAAATTGACGCTCTAGAAAATTCTTCCATTCGGGCGGTATGATGTTTTCTGGTGAAACTATAAGTAGTATTTCTTAAAATAGAGTATCATTTAAAAGTAGACATGTTGCGCAAGGTATTACAACAAAAAATTGGCGCATAGCGCCTGTGACCTTTTAATATATCCCCATATCTTTCATTTTTTTTATTCGGTTTTAGAAAAAACGTCAAAAAATTGGCGTCCTGAAAAAATCTATTGTTCGTGCGGTATTGTGTACCAGATTAAAACTATAAGAAGTATTTAGCAAAACAAAGTATGTTCTTCAAGTAGACATGTTGCGCAAAAAAGTAAGCGCTAAATGGAGCGTGTAGCGCTTATTATAGCGCGAGACCAAAAACTTTCTTACATGTTTTTCACTTGTTTTTCGAGAAAAACGTCATAAAATTGACGCTCTAGAAAATTCTTCCATTCGGGCGGTATGATGTTTTCTGGTGAAACTATAAGTAGTATTTCTTAAAATAGAGTATCATTTAAAAGTAGACATGTTGCGCAAGGTATTACAACAAAAAATTGGCGCATAGCGCCTGTGACCTTTTAATATATCCCCATATCTTTCATTTTTTTTATTCGGTTTTAGAAAAAACGTCAAAAAATTGGCGTCCTGAAAAAATCTATTGTTCGTGCGGTATTGTGTACCAGATTAAAACTATAAGAAGTATTTAGCAAAACAAAGTATGTTCTTCAAGTAGACATGTTGCGCAAAAAAGTAAGCGCTAAATGGAGCGTGTAGCGCTTATTATAGCGCGAGACCAAAAACTTTCTTACATGTTTTTCACTTGTTTTTCGAGAAAAACGTCATAAAATTGACGCTCTAGAAAATTCTTCCATTCGGGCGGTATGATGTTTTCTGGTGAAACTATAAGTAGTATTTCTTAAAATAGAGTATCATTTAAAAGTAGACATGTTGCGCAAGGTATTACAACAAAAAATTGGCGCATAGCGCCTGTGACCTTTTAATATATCCCCATATCTTTCATTTTTTTTATTCGGTTTTAGAAAAAACGTCAAAAAATTGGCGTCCTGAAAAAATCTATTGTTCGTGCGGTATTGTGTACCAGATTAAAACTATAAGAAGTATTTAGCAAAACAAAGTATGTTCTTCAAGTAGACATGTTGCGCAAAAAAGTAAGCGCTAAATGGAGCGTGTAGCGCTTATTATAGCGCGAGACCAAAAACTTTCTTACATGTTTTTCACTTGTTTTTCGAGAAAAACGTCATAAAATTGACGCTCTAGAAAATTCTTCCATTCGGGCGGTATGATGTTTTCTGGTGAAACTATAAGTAGTATTTCTTAAAATAGAGTATCATTTAAAAGTAGACATGTTGCGCAAGGTATTACAACAAAAAATTGGCGCATAGCGCCTGTGACCTTTTAATATATCCCCATATCTTTCATTTTTTTTATTCGGTTTTAGAAAAAACGTCAAAAAATTGGCGTCCTGAAAAAATCTATTGTTCGTGCGGTATTGTGTACCAGATTGAAACTATAAGAAGTATTTAGCAAAACAAAGTATGTTCTTCAAGTAGACATGTTGCGCAAAAAAGTAAGCGCTAAATGGAGCGTGTAGCGCTTATTATAGCGCGAGACCAAAAACTTTCTTACATGTTTTTCACTTGTTTTTCGAGAAAAACGTCATAAAATTGACGCTCTAGAAAATTCTTCCATTCGGGCGGTATGATGTTTTCTGGTGAAACTATAAGTAGTATTTCTTAAAATAGAGTATCATTTAAAAGTAGACATGTTGCGCAAGGTATTACAACAAAAAATTGGCGCATAGCGCCTGTGACCTTTTAATATATCCCCATATCTTTCATTTTTTTTATTCGGTTTTAGAAAAAACGTCAAAAAATTGGCTTCCTGAAAAAATCTATTGTTCGTGCGGTATTGTGTACCAGATTAAAACTATAAGAAGTATTTAGCAAAACAAAGTATGTTCTTCAAGTAGACATGTTGCGCAAAAAAGTAAGCGCTAAATGGAGCGTGTAGCGCTTATTATAGCGCGAGACCAAAAACTTTCTTACATGTTTTTCACTTGTTTTTCGAGAAAAACGTCATAAAATTGACGCTCTAGAAAATTCTTCCATTCGGGCGGTATGATGTTTTCTGGTGAAACTATAAGTAGTATTTCTTAAAATAGAGTATCATTTAAAAGTAGACATGTTGCGCAAGGTATTACAACAAAAAATTGGCGCATAGCGCCTGTGACCTTTTAATATATCCCCATATCTTTCATTTTTTTTATTCGGTTTTAGAAAAAACGTCAAAAAATTGGCGTCCTGAAAAAATCTATTGTTCGTGCGGTATTGTGTACCAGATTAAAACTATAAGAAGTATTTAGCAAAACAAAGTATGTTCTTCAAGTAGACATGTTGCGCAAAAAAGTAAGCGCTAAATGGAGCGTGTAGCGCTTATTATAGCGCGAGACCAAAAACTTTCTTACATGTTTTTCACTTGTTTTTCGAGAAAAACGTCATAAAATTGACGCTCTAGAAAATTCTTCCATTCGGGCGGTATGATGTTTTCTGGTGAAACTATAAGTAGTATTTCTTAAAATAGAGTATCATTTAAAAGTAGACATGTTGCGCAAGGTATTACAACAAAAAATTGGCGCATAGCGCCTGTGACCTTTTAATATATCCCCATATCTTTCATTTTTTTTATTCGGTTTTAGAAAAAACGTCAAAAAATTGGCGTCCTGAAAAAATCTATTGTTCGTGCGGTATTGTGTACCAGATTAAAACTATAAGAAGTATTTAGCAAAACAAAGTATGTTCTTCAAGTAGACATGTTGCGCAAAAAAGTAAGCGCTAAATGGAGCGTGTAGCGCTTATTATAGCGCGAGACCAAAAACTTTCTTACATGTTTTTCACTTGTTTTTCGAGAAAAACGTCATAAAATTGACGCTCTAGAAAATTCTTCCATTCGGGCGGTATGATGTTTTCTGGTGAAACTATAAGTAGTATTTCTTAAAATAGAGTATCATTTAAAAGTAGACATGTTGCGCAAGGTATTACAACAAAAAATTGGCGCATAGCGCCTGTGACCTTTTAATATATCCCCATATCTTTCATTTTTTTTATTCGGTTTTAGAAAAAACGTCAAAAAATTGGCGTCCTGAAAAAATCTATTGTTCGTGCGGTATTGTGTACCAGATTAAAACTATAAGAAGTATTTAGCAAAACAAAGTATGTTCTTCAAGTAGACATGTTGCGCAAAAAAGTAAGCGCTAAATGGAGCGTGTAGCGCTTATTATAGCGCGAGACCAAAAACTTTCTTACATGTTTTTCACTTGTTTTTCGAGAAAAACGTCATAAAATTGACGCTCTAGAAAATTCTTCCATTCGGGCGGTATGATGTTTTCTGGTGAAACTATAAGTAGTATTTCTTAAAATAGAGTATCATTTAAAAGTAGACATGTTGCGCAAGGTATTACAACAAAAAATTGGCGCATAGCGCCTGTGACCTTTTAATATATCCCCATATCTTTCATTTTTTTTATTCGGTTTTAGAAAAAACGTCAAAAAATTGGCGTCCTGAAAAAATCTATTGTTCGTGCGGTATTGTGTACCAGATTAAAACTATAAGAAGTATTTAGCAAAACAAAGTATGTTCTTCAAGTAGACATGTTGCGCAAAAAAGTAAGCGCTAAATGGAGCGTGTAGCGCTTATTATAGCGCGAGACCAAAAACTTTCTTACATGTTTTTCACTTGTTTTTCGAGAAAAACGTCATAAAATTGACGCTCTAGAAAATTCTTCCATTCGGGCGGTATGATGTTTTCTGGTGAAACTATAAGTAGTATTTCTTAAAATAGAGTATCATTTAAAAGTAGACATGTTGCGCAAGGTATTACAACAAAAAATTGGCGCATAGCGCATGTGACCTTTTAATATATCCCCATATCTTTCATTTTTTTTATTCGGTTTTAGAAAAAACGTCAAAAAATTGGCGTCCTGAAAAAATCTATTGTTCGTGCGGTATTGTGTACCAGATTAAAACTATAAGAAGTATTTAGCAAAACAAAGTATGTTCTTCAAGTAGACATGTTGCGCAAAAAAGTAAGCGCTAAATGGAGCGTGTAGCGCTTATTATAGCGCGAGACCAAAAACTTTCTTACATGTTTTTCACTTGTTTTTCGAGAAAAACGTCATAAAATTGACGCTCTAGAAAATTCTTCCATTCGGGCGGTATGATGTTTTCTGGTGAAACTATAAGTAGTATTTCTTAAAATAGAGTATCATTTAAAAGTAGACATGTTGCGCAAGGTATTACAACAAAAAATTGGCGCATAGCGCCTGTGACCTTTTAATATATCCCCATATCTTTCATTTTTTTTATTCGGTTTTAGAAAAAACGTCAAAAAATTGGCGTCCTGAAAAAATCTATTGTTCGTGCGGTATTGTGTACCAGATTAAAACTATAAGAAGTATTTAGCAAAACAAAGTATGTTCTTCAAGTAGACATGTTGCGCAAAAAAGTAAGCGCTAAATGGAGCGTGTAGCGCTTATTATAGCGCGAGACCAAAAACTTTCTTACATGTTTTTCACTTGTTTTTCGAGAAAAACGTCATAAAATTGACGCTCTAGAAAATTCTTCCATTCGGGCGGTATGATGTTTTCTGGTGAAACTATAAGTAGTATTTCTTAAAATAGAGTATCATTTAAAAGTAGACATGTTGCGCAAGGTATTACAACAAAAAATTGGCGCATAGCGCCTGTGACCTTTTAATATATCCCCATATCTTTCATTTTTTTTATTCGGTTTTAGAAAAAACGTCAAAAAATTGGCGTCCTGAAAAAATCTATTGTTCGTGCGGTATTGTGTACCAGATTAAAACTATAAGAAGTATTTAGCAAAACAAAGTATGTTCTTCAAGTAGACATGTTGCGCAAAAAAGTAAGCGCTAAATGGAGCGTGTAGCGCTTATTATAGCGCGAGACCAAAAACTTTCTTACATGTTTTTCACTTGTTTTTCGAGAAAAACGTCATAAAATTGACGCTCTAGAAAATTCTTCCATTCGGGCGGTATGATGTTTTCTGGTGAAACTATAAGTAGTATTTCTTAAAATAGAGTATCATTTAAAAGTAGACATGTTGCGCAAGGTATTACAACAAAAAATTGGCGCATAGCGCCTGTGACCTTTTAATATATCCCCATATCTTTCATTTTTTTTATTCGGTTTTAGAAAAAACGTCAAAAAATTGGCGTCCTGAAAAAATCTATTGTTCGTGCGGTATTGTGTACCAGATTAAAACTATAAGAAGTATTTAGCAAAACAAAGTATGTTCTTCAAGTAGACATGTTGCGCAAAAAAGTAAGCGCTAAATGGAGCGTGTAGCGCTTATTATAGCGCGAGACCAAAAACTTTCTTACATGTTTTTCACTTGTTTTTCGAGAAAAACGTCATAAAATTGACGCTCTAGAAAATTCTTCCATTCGGGCGGTATGATTTTTTCTGGTGAAACTATAAGTAGTATTTCTTAAAATAGAGTATCATTTAAAAGTAGACATGTTGCGCAAGGTATTACAACAAAAAATTGGCGCATAGCGCCTGTGACCTTTTAATATATCCCCATATCTTTCATTTTTTTTATTCGGTTTTAGAAAAAACGTCAAAAAATTGGCGTCCTGAAAAAATCTATTGTTCGTGCGGTATTGTGTACCAGATTAAAACTATAAGAAGTATTTAGCAAAACAAAGTATGTTCTTCAAGTAGACATGTTGCGCAAAAAAGTAAGCGCTAAATGGAGCGTGTAGCGCTTATTATAGCGCGAGACCAAAAACTTTCTTACATGTTTTTCACTTGTTTTTCGAGAAAAACGTCATAAAATTGACGCTCTAGAAAATTCTTCCATTCGGGCGGTATGATGTTTTCTGGTGAAACTATAAGTAGTATTTCTTAAAATAGAGTATCATTTAAAAGTAGACATGTTGCGCAAGGTATTACAACAAAAAATTGGCGCATAGCGCCTGTGACCTTTTAATATATCCCCATATCTTTCATTTTTTTTATTCGGTTTTAGAAAAAACGTCAAAAAATTGGCGTCCTGAAAAAATCTATTGTTCGTGCGGTATTGTGTACCAGATTAAAACTATAAGAAGTATTTAGCAAAACAAAGTATGTTCTTCAAGTAGACATGTTGCGCAAAAAAGTAAGCGCTAAATGGAGCGTGTAGCGCTTATTATAGCGCGAGACCAAAAACTTTCTTACATGTTTTTCACTTGTTTTTCGAGAAAAACGTCATAAAATTGACGCTCTAGAAAATTCTTCCATTCGGGCGGTATGATGTTTTCTGGTGAAACTATAAGTAGTATTTCTTAAAATAGAGTATCATTTAAAAGTAGACATGTTGCGCAAGGTATTACAACAAAAAATTGGCGCATAGCGCCTGTGACCTTTTAATATATCCCCATATCTTTCATTTTTTTTATTCGGTTTTAGAAAAAACGTCAAAAAATTGGCGTCCTGAAAAAATCTATTGTTCGTGCGGTATTGTGTACCAGATTAAAACTATAAGAAGTATTTAGCAAAACAAAGTATGTTCTTCAAGTAGACATGTTGCGCAAAAAAGTAAGCGCTAAATGGAGCGTGTAGCGCTTATTATAGCGCGAGACCAAAAACTTTCTTACATGTTTTTCACTTGTTTTTCGAGAAAAACGTCATAAAATTGACGCTCTAGAAAATTCTTCCATTCGGGCGGTATGATGTTTTCTGGTGAAACTATAAGTAGTATTTCTTAAAATAGAGTATCATTTAAAAGTAGACATGTTGCGCAAGGTATTACAACAAAAAATTGGCGCATAGCGCCTGTGACCTTTTAATATATCCCCATATCTTTCATTTTTTTTTATTCGGTTTTAGAAAAAACGTCAAAAAATTGGCGTCCTGAAAAAATCTATTGTTCGTGCGGTATTGTGTACCAGATTAAAACTATAAGAAGTATTTAGCAAAACAAAGTATGTTCTTCAAGTAGACATGTTGCGCAAAAAAGTAAGCGCTAAATGGAGCGTGTAGCGCTTATTATAGCGCGAGACCAAAAACTTTCTTACATGTTTTTCACTTGTTTTTCGAGAAAAACGTCATAAAATTGACGCTCTAGAAAATTCTTCCATTCGGGCGGTATGATGTTTTCTGGTGAAACTATAAGTACTATTTCTTAAAATAGAGTATCATTTAAAAGTAGACATGTTGCGCAAGGTATTACAACAAAAAATTGGCGCATAGCGCCTGTGACCTTTTAATATATCCCCATATCTTTCATTTTTTTTATTCGGTTTTAGAAAAAACGTCAAAAAATTGGCGTCCTGAAAAAATCTATTGTTCGTGCGGTATTGTGTACCAGATTAAAACTATAAGAAGTATTTAGCAAAACAAAGTATGTTCTTCAAGTAGACATGTTGCGCAAAAAAGTAAGCGCTAAATGGAGCGTGTAGCGCTTATTATAGCGCGAGACCAAAAACTTTCTTACATGTTTTTCACTTGTTTTTCGAGAAAAACGTCATAAAATTGACGCTCTAGAAAATTCTTCCATTCGGGCGGTATGATGTTTTCTGGTGAAACTATAAGTACTATTTCTTAAAATAGAGTATCATTTAAAAGTAGACATGTTGCGCAAGGTATTACAACAAAAAATTGGCGCATAGCGCCTGTGACCTTTTAATATATCCCCATATCTTTCATTTTTTTTATTCGGTTTTAGAAAAAACGTCAAAAAATTGGCGTCCTGAAAAAATCTATTGTTCGTGCGGTATTGTGTACCAGATTAAAACTATAAGAAGTATTTAGCAAAACAAAGTATGTTCTTCAAGTAGACATGTTGCGCAAAAAAGTAAGCGCTAAATGGAGCGTGTAGCGCTTATTATAGCGCGAGACCAAAAACTTTCTTACATGTTTTTCACTTGTTTTTCGAGAAAAACGTCATAAAATTGACGCTCTAGAAAATTCTTCCATTCGGGCGGTATGATGTTTTCTGGTGAAACTATAAGTAGTATTTCTTAAAATAGAGTATCATTTAAAAGTAGACATGTTGCGCAAGGTATTACAACAAAAAATTGGCGCATAGCGCCTGTGACCTTTTAATATATCCCCATATCTTTCATTTTTTTTATTCGGTTTTAGAAAAAACGTCAAAAAATTGGCGTCCTGAAAAAATCTATTGTTCGTGCGGTATTGTGTACCAGATTAAAACTATAAGAAGTATTTAGCAAAACAAAGTATGTTCTTCAAGTAGACATGTTGCGCAAAAAGTAAGCGCTAAATGGAGCGTGTAGCGCTTATTATAGCGCGAGACCAAAAACTTTCTTACATGTTTTTCACTTGTTTTTCGAGAAAAACGTCATAAAATTGACGCTCTAGAAAATTCTTCCATTCGGGCGGTATGATGTTTTCTGGTGAAACTATAAGTAGTATTTCTTAAAATAGAGTATCATTTAAAAGTAGACATGTTGCGCAAGGTATTACAACAAAAAATTGGCGCATAGCGCCTGTGACCTTTTAATATATCCCCATATCTTTCATTTTTTTTATTCGGTTTTAGAAAAAACGTCAAAAAATTGGCGTCCTGAAAAAATCTATTGTTCGTGCGGTATTGTGTACCAGATTAAAACTATAAGAAGTATTTAGCAAAACAAAGTATGTTCTTCAAGTAGACATGTTGCGCAAAAAAGTAAGCGCTAAATGGAGCGTGTAGCGCTTATTATAGCGCGAGACCAAAAACTTTCTTACATGTTTTTCACTTGTTTTTCGAGAAAAACGTCATAAAATTGACGCTCTAGAAAATTCTTCCATTCGGGCGGTATGATGTTTTCTGGTGAAACTATAAGTAGTATTTCTTAAAATAGAGTATCATTTAAAAGTAGACATGTTGCGCAAGGTATTACAACAAAAAATTGGCGCATAGCGCCTGTGACCTTTTAATATATCCCCATATCTTTCATTTTTTTTATTCGGTTTTAGAAAAAACGTCAAAAAATTGGCGTCCTGAAAAAATCTATTGTTCGTGCGGTATTGTGTACCAGATTAAAACTATAAGAAGTATTTAGCAAAACAAAGTATGTTCTTCAAGTAGACATGTTGCGCAAAAAAGTAAGCGCTAAATGGAGCGTGTAGCGCTTATTATAGCGCGAGACCAAAAACTTTCTTACATGTTTTTCACTTGTTTTTCGAGAAAAACGTCATAAAATTGACGCTCTAGAAAATTCTTCCATTCGGGCGGTATGATGTTTTCTGGTGAAACTATAAGTAGTATTTCTTAAAATAGAGTATCATTTAAAAGTAGACATGTTGCGCAAGGTATTACAACAAAAAATTGGCGCATAGCGCCTGTGACCTTTTAATATATCCCCATATCTTTCATTTTTTTTATTCGGTTTTAGAAAAAACGTCAAAAAATTGGCGTCCTGAAAAAATCTATTGTTCGTGCGGTATTGTGTACCAGATTAAAACTATAAGAAGTATTTAGCAAAACAAAGTATGTTCTTCAAGTAGACATGTTGCGCAAAAAAGTAAGCGCTAAATGGAGCGTGTAGCGCTTATTATAGCGCGAGACCAAAAACTTTCTTACATGTTTTTCACTTGTTTTTCGAGAAAAACGTCATAAAATTGACGCTCTAGAAAATTCTTCCATTCGGGCGGTATGATGTTTTCTGGTGAAACTATAAGTAGTATTTCTTAAAATAGAGTATCATTTAAAAGTAGACATGTTGCGCAAGGTATTACAACAAAAAATTGGCGCATAGCGCCTGTGACCTTTTAATATATCCCCATATCTTTCATTTTTTTTATTCGGTTTTAGAAAAAACGTCAAAAAATTGGCGTCCTGAAAAAATCTATTGTTCGTGCGGTATTGTGTACCAGATTAAAACTATAAGAAGTATTTAGCAAAACAAAGTATGTTCTTCAAGTAGACATGTTGCGCAAAAAAGTAAGCGCTAAATGGAGCGTGTAGCGCTTATTATAGCGCGAGACCAAAAACTTTCTTACATGTTTTTCACTTGTTTTTCGAGAAAAACGTCATAAAATTGACGCTCTAGAAAATTCTTCCATTCGGGCGGTATGATGTTTTCTGGTGAAACTATAAGTAGTATTTCTTAAAATAGAGTATCATTTAAAAGTAGACATGTTGCGCAAGGTATTACAACAAAAAATTGGCGCATAGCGCCTGTGACCTTTTAATATATCCCCATATCTTTCATTTTTTTTATTCGGTTTTAGAAAAAACGTCAAAAAATTGGCGTCCTGAAAAAATCTATTGTTCGTGCGGTATTGTGTACCAGATTAAAACTATAAGAAGTATTTAGCAAAACAAAGTATGTTCTTCAAGTAGACATGTTGCGCAAAAAAGTAAGCGCTAAATGGAGCGTGTAGCGCTTATTATAGCGCGAGACCAAAAACTTTCTTACATGTTTTTCACTTGTTTTTCGAGAAAAACGTCATAAAATTGACGCTCTAGAAAATTCTTCCATTCGGGCGGTATGATGTTTTCTGGTGAAACTATAAGTAGTATTTCTTAAAATAGAGTATCATTTAAAAGTAGACATGTTGCGCAAGGTATTACAACAAAAAATTGGCGCATAGCGCCTGTGACCTTTTAATATATCCCCATATCTTTCATTTTTTTTATTCGGTTTTAGAAAAAACGTCAAAAAATTGGCGTCCTGAAAAAATCTATTGTTCGTGCGGTATTGTGTACCAGATTAAAACTATAAGAAGTATTTAGCAAAACAAAGTATGTTCTTCAAGTAGACATGTTGCGCAAAAAAGTAAGCGCTAAATGGAGCGTGTAGCGCTTATTATAGCGCGAGACCAAAAACTTTCTTACATGTTTTTCACTTGTTTTTCGAGAAAAACGTCATAAAATTGACGCTCTAGAAAATTCTTCCATTCGGGCGGTATGATGTTTTCTGGTGAAACTATAAGTAGTATTTCTTAAAATAGAGTATCATTTAAAAGTAGACATGTTGCGCAAGGTATTACAACAAAAAATTGGCGCATAGCGCCTGTGACCTTTTAATATATCCCCATATCTTTCATTTTTTTTATTCGGTTTTAGAAAAAACGTCAAAAAATTGGCGTCCTGAAAAAATCTATTGTTCGTGCGGTATTGTGTACCAGATTAAAACTATAAGAAGTATTTAGCAAAACAAAGTATGTTCTTCAAGTAGACATGTTGCGCAAAAAAGTAAGCGCTAAATGGAGCGTGTAGCGCTTATTATAGCGCGAGACCAAAAACTTTCTTACATGTTTTTCACTTGTTTTTCGAGAAAAACGTCATAAAATTGACGCTCTAGAAAATTCTTCCATTCGGGCGGTATGATGTTTTCTGGTGAAACTATAAGTAGTATTTCTTAAAATAGAGTATCATTTAAAAGTAGACATGTTGCGCAAGGTATTACAACAAAAAATTGGCGCATAGCGCCTGTGACCTTTTAATATATCCCCATATCTTTCATTTTTTTTATTCGGTTTTAGAAAAAACGTCAAAAAATTGGCGTCCTGAAAAAATCTATTGTTCGTGCGGTATTGTGTACCAGATTAAAACTATAAGAAGTATTTAGCAAAACAAAGTATGTTCTTCAAGTAGACATGTTGCGCAAAAAAGTAAGCGCTAAATGGAGCGTGTAGCGCTTATTATAGCGCGAGACCAAAAACTTTCTTACATGTTTTTCACTTGTTTTTCGAGAAAAACGTCATAAAATTGACGCTCTAGAAAATTCTTCCATTCGGGCGGTATGATGTTTTCTGGTGAAACTATAAGTAGTATTTCTTAAAATAGAGTATCATTTAAAAGTAGACATGTTGCGCAAGGTATTACAACAAAAAATTGGCGCATAGCGCCTGTGACCTTTTAATATATCCCCATATCTTTCATTTTTTTTATTCGGTTTTAGAAAAAACGTCAAAAAATTGGCGTCCTGAAAAAATCTATTGTTCGTGCGGTATTGTGTACCAGATTAAAACTATAAGAAGTATTTAGCAAAACAAAGTATGTTCTTCAAGTAGACATGTTGCGCAAAAAAGTAAGCGCTAAATGGAGCGTGTAGCGCTTATTATAGCGCGAGACCAAAAACTTTCTTACATGTTTTTCACTTGTTTTTCGAGAAAAACGTCATAAAATTGACGCTCTAGAAAATTCTTCCATTCGGGCGGTATGATGTTTTCTGGTGAAACTATAAGTAGTATTTCTTAAAATAGAGTATCATTTAAAAGTAGACATGTTGCGCAAGGTATTACAACAAAAAATTGGCGCATAGCGCCTGTGACCTTTTAATATATCCCCATATCTTTCATTTTTTTTATTCGGTTTTAGAAAAAACGTCAAAAAATTGGCGTCCTGAAAAAATCTATTGTTCGTGCGGTATTGTGTACCAGATTAAAACTATAAGAAGTATTTAGCAAAACAAAGTATGTTCTTCAAGTAGACATGTTGCGCAAAAAAGTAAGCGCTAAATGGAGCGTGTAGCGCTTATTATAGCGCGAGACCAAAAACTTTCTTACATGTTTTTCACTTGTTTTTCGAGAAAAACGTCATAAAATTGACGCTCTAGAAAATTCTTCCATTCGGGCGGTATGATGTTTTCTGGTGAAACTATAAGTAGTATTTCTTAAAATAGAGTATCATTTAAAAGTAGACATGTTGCGCAAGGTATTACAACAAAAAATTGGCGCATAGCGCCTGTGACCTTTTAATATATCCCCATATCTTTCATTTTTTTTATTCGGTTTTAGAAAAAACGTCAAAAAATTGGCGTCCTGAAAAAATCTATTGTTCGTGCGGTATTGTGTACCAGATTAAAACTATAAGAAGTATTTAGCAAAACAAAGTATGTTCTTCAAGAAGACATGTTGCGCAAAAAAGTAAGCGCTAAATGGAGCGTGTAGCGCTTATTATAGCGCGAGACCAAAAACTTTCTTACATGTTTTTCACTTGTTTTTCGAGAAAAACGTCATAAAATTGACGCTCTAGAAAATTCTTCCATTCGGGCGGTATGATGTTTTCTGGTGAAACTATAAGTAGTATTTCTTAAAATAGAGTATCATTTAAAAGTAGACATGTTGCGCAAGGTATTACAACAAAAAATTGGCGCATAGCGCCTGTGACCTTTTAATATATCCCCATATCTTTCATTTTTTTTATTCGGTTTTAGAAAAAACGTCAAAAAATTGGCGTCCTGAAAAAATCTATTGTTCGTGCGGTATTGTGTACCAGATTAAAACTATAAGAAGTATTTAGCAAAACAAAGTATGTTCTTCAAGTAGACATGTTGCGCAAAAAAGTAAGCGCTAAATGGAGCGTGTAGCGCTTATTATAGCGCGAGACCAAAAACTTTCTTACATGTTTTTCACTTGTTTTTCGAGAAAAACGTCATAAAATTGACGCTCTAGAAAATTCTTCCATTCGGGCGGTATGATGTTTTCTGGTGAAACTATAAGTAGTATTTCTTAAAATAGAGTATCATTTAAAAGTAGACATGTTGCGCAAGGTATTACAACAAAAAATTGGCGCATAGCGCCTGTGACCTTTTAATATATCCCCATATCTTTCATTTTTTTTATTCGGTTTTAGAAAAAACGTCAAAAAATTGGCGTCCTGAAAAAATCTATTGTTCGTGCGGTATTGTGTACCAGATTAAAACTATAAGAAGTATTTAGCAAAACAAAGTATGTTCTTCAAGTAGACATGTTGCGCAAAAAAGTAAGCGCTAAATGGAGCGTGTAGCGCTTATTATAGCGCGAGACCAAAAACTTTCTTACATGTTTTTCACTTGTTTTTCGAGAAAAACGTCATAAAATTGACGCTCTAGAAAATTCTTCCATTCGGGCGGTATGATGTTTTCTGGTGAAACTATAAGTAGTATTTCTTAAAATAGAGTATCATTTAAAAGTAGACATGTTGCGCAAGGTATTACAACAAAAAATTGGCGCATAGCGCCTGTGACCTTTTAATATATCCCCATATCTTTCATTTTTTTTATTCGGTTTTAGAAAAAACGTCAAAAAATTGGCGTCCTGAAAAAATCTATTGTTCGTGCGGTATTGTGTACCAGATTAAAACTATAAGAAGTATTTAGCAAAACAAAGTATGTTCTTCAAGTAGACATGTTGCGCAAAAAAGTAAGCGCTAAATGGAGCGTGTAGCGCTTATTATAGCGCGAGACCAAAAACTTTCTTACATGTTTTTCACTTGTTTTTCGAGAAAAACGTCATAAAATTGACGCTCTAGAAAATTCTTCCATTCGGGCGGTATGATGTTTTCTGGTGAAACTATAAGTAGTATTTCTTAAAATAGAGTATCATTTAAAAGTAGACATGTTGCGCAAGGTATTACAACAAAAAATTGGCGCATAGCGCCTGTGACCTTTTAATATATCCCCATATCTTTCATTTTTTTTATTCGGTTTTAGAAAAAACGTCAAAAAATTGGCGTCCTGAAAAAATCTATTGTTCGTGCGGTATTGTGTACCAGATTAAAACTATAAGAAGTATTTAGCAAAACAAAGTATGTTCTTCAAGTAGACATGTTGCGCAAAAAAGTAAGCGCTAAATGGAGCGTGTAGCGCTTATTATAGCGCGAGACCAAAAACTTTCTTACATGTTTTTCACTTGTTTTTCGAGAAAAACGTCATAAAATTGACGCTCTAGAAAATTCTTCCATTCGGGCGGTATGATGTTTTCTGGTGAAACTATAAGTAGTATTTCTTAAAATAGAGTATCATTTAAAAGTAGACATGTTGCGCAAGGTATTACAACAAAAAATTGGCGCATAGCGCCTGTGACCTTTTAATATATCCCCATATCTTTCATTTTTTTTATTCGGTTTTAGAAAAAACGTCAAAAAATTGGCGTCCTGAAAAAATCTATTGTTCGTGCGGTATTGTGTACCAGATTAAAACTATAAGAAGTATTTAGCAAAACAAAGTATGTTCTTCAAGTAGACATGTTGCGCAAAAAAGTAAGCGCTAAATGGAGCGTGTAGCGCTTATTATAGCGCGAGACCAAAAACTTTCTTACATGTTTTTCACTTGTTTTTCGAGAAAAACGTCATAAAATTGACGCTCTAGAAAATTCTTCCATTCGGGCGGTATGATGTTTTCTGGTGAAACTATAAGTAGTATTTCTTAAAATAGAGTATCATTTAAAAGTAGACATGTTGCGCAAGGTATTACAACAAAAAATTGGCGCATAGCGCCTGTGACCTTTTAATATATCCCCATATCTTTCATTTTTTTTATTCGGTTTTAGAAAAAACGTCAAAAAATTGGCGTCCTGAAAAAATCTATTGTTCGTGCGGTATTGTGTACCAGATTAAAACTATAAGAAGTATTTAGCAAAACAAAGTATGTTCTTCAAGTAGACATGTTGCGCAAAAAAGTAAGCGCTAAATGGAGCGTGTAGCGCTTATTATAGCGCGAGACCAAAAACTTTCTTACATGTTTTTCACTTGTTTTTCGAGAAAAACGTCATAAAATTGACGCTCTAGAAAATTCTTCCATTCGGGCGGTATGATGTTTTCTGGTGAAACTATAAGTAGTATTTCTTAAAATAGAGTATCATTTAAAAGTAGACATGTTGCGCAAGGTATTACAACAAAAAATTGGCGCATAGCGCCTGTGACCTTTTAATATATCCCCATATCTTTCATTTTTTTTATTCGGTTTTAGAAAAAACGTCAAAAAATTGGCGTCCTGAAAAAATCTATTGTTCGTGCGGTATTGTGTACCAGATTAAAACTATAAGAAGTATTTAGCAAAACAAAGTATGTTCTTCAAGTAGACATGTTGCGCAAAAAAGTAAGCGCTAAATGGAGCGTGTAGCGCTTATTATAGCGCGAGACCAAAAACTTTCTTACATGTTTTTCACTTGTTTTTCGAGAAAAACGTCATAAAATTGACGCTCTAGAAAATTCTTCCATTCGGGCGGTATGATGTTTTCTGGTGAAACTATAAGTAGTATTTCTTAAAATAGAGTATCATTTAAAAGTAGACATGTTGCGCAAGGTATTACAACAAAAAATTGGCGCATAGCGCCTGTGACCTTTTAATATATCCCCATATCTTTCATTTTTTTTATTCGGTTTTAGAAAAAACGTCAAAAAATTGGCGTCCTGAAAAAATCTATTGTTCGTGCGGTATTGTGTACCAGATTAAAACTATAAGAAGTATTTAGCAAAACAAAGTATGTTCTTCAAGTAGACATGTTGCGCAAAAAAGTAAGCGCTAAATGGAGCGTGTAGCGCTTATTATAGCGCGAGACCAAAAACTTTCTTACATGTTTTTCACTTGTTTTTCGAGAAAAACGTCATAAAATTGACGCTCTAGAAAATTCTTCCATTCGGGCGGTATGATGTTTTCTGGTGAAACTATAAGTAGTATTTCTTAAAATAGAGTATCATTTAAAAGTAGACATGTTGCGCAAGGTATTACAACAAAAAATTGGCGCATAGCGCCTGTGACCTTTTAATATATCCCCATATCTTTCATTTTTTTTATTCGGTTTTAGAAAAAACGTCAAAAAATTGGCGTCCTGAAAAAATCTATTGTTCGTGCGGTATTGTGTACCAGATTAAAACTATAAGAAGTATTTAGCAAAACAAAGTATGTTCTTCAAGTAGACATGTTGCGCAAAAAAGTAAGCGCTAAATGGAGCGTGTAGCGCTTATTATAGCGCGAGACCAAAAACTTTCTTACATGTTTTTCACTTGTTTTTCGAGAAAAACGTCATAAAATTGACGCTCTAGAAAATTCTTCCATTCGGGCGGTATGATGTTTTCTGGTGAAACTATAAGTAGTATTTCTTAAAATAGAGTATCATTTAAAAGTAGACATGTTGCGCAAGGTATTACAACAAAAAATTGGCGCATAGCGCCTGTGACCTTTTAATATATCCCCATATCTTTCATTTTTTTTATTCGGTTTTAGAAAAAACGTCAAAAAATTGGCGTCCTGAAAAAATCTATTGTTCGTGCGGTATTGTGTACCAGATTAAAACTATAAGAAGTATTTAGCAAAACAAAGTATGTTCTTCAAGTAGACATGTTGCGCAAAAAAGTAAGCGCTAAATGGAGCGTGTAGCGCTTATTATAGCGCGAGACCAAAAACTTTCTTACATGTTTTTCACTTGTTTTTCGAGAAAAACGTCATAAAATTGACGCTCTAGAAAATTCTTCCATTCGGGCGGTATGATGTTTTCTGGTGAAACTATAAGTAGTATTTCTTAAAATAGAGTATCATTTAAAAGTAGACATGTTGCGCAAGGTATTACAACAAAAAATTGGCGCATAGCGCCTGTGACCTTTTAATATATCCCCATATCTTTCATTTTTTTTATTCGGTTTTAGAAAAAACGTCAAAAAATTGGCGTCCTGAAAAAATCTATTGTTCGTGCGGTATTGTGTACCAGATTAAAACTATAAGAAGTATTTAGCAAAACAAAGTATGTTCTTCAAGTAGACATGTTGCGCAAAAAAGTAAGCGCTAAATGGAGCGTGTAGCGCTTATTATAGCGCGAGACCAAAAACTTTCTTACATGTTTTTCACTTGTTTTTCGAGAAAAACGTCATAAAATTGACGCTCTAGAAAATTCTTCCATTCGGGCGGTATGATGTTTTCTGGTGAAACTATAAGTAGTATTTCTTAAAATAGAGTATCATTTAAAAGTAGACATGTTGCGCAAGGTATTACAACAAAAAATTGGCGCATAGCGCCTGTGACCTTTTAATATATCCCCATATCTTTCATTTTTTTTATTCGGTTTTAGAAAAAACGTCAAAAAATTGGCGTCCTGAAAAAATCTATTGTTCGTGCGGTATTGTGTACCAGATTAAAACTATAAGAAGTATTTAGCAAAACAAAGTATGTTCTTCAAGTAGACATGTTGCGCAAAAAAGTAAGAGCTAAATGGAGCGTGTAGCGCTTATTATAGCGCGAGACCAAAAACTTTCTTACATGTTTTTCACTTGTTTTTCGAGAAAAACGTCATAAAATTGACGCTCTAGAAAATTCTTCCATTCGGGCGGTATGATGTTTTCTGGTGAAACTATAAGTAGTATTTCTTAAAATAGAGTATCATTTAAAAGTAGACATGTTGCGCAAGGTATTACAACAAAAAATTGGCGCATAGCGCCTGTGACCTTTTAATATATCCCCATATCTTTCATTTTTTTTATTCGGTTTTAGAAAAAACGTCAAAAAATTGGCGTCCTGAAAAAATCTATTGTTCGTGCGGTATTGTGTACCAGATTAAAACTATAAGAAGTATTTAGCAAAACAAAGTATGTTCTTCAAGTAGACATGTTGCGCAAAAAAGTAAGCGCTAAATGGAGCGTGTAGCGCTTATTATAGCGCGAGACCAAAAACTTTCTTACATGTTTTTCACTTGTTTTTCGAGAAAAACGTCATAAAATTGACGCTCTAGAAAATTCTTCCATTCGGGCGGTATGATGTTTTCTGGTGAAACTATAAGTAGTATTTCTTAAAATAGAGTATCATTTAAAAGTAGACATGTTGCGCAAGGTATTACAACAAAAAATTGGCGCATAGCGCCTGTGACCTTTTAATATATCCCCATATCTTTCATTTTTTTTATTCGGTTTTAGAAAAAACGTCAAAAAATTGGCGTCCTGAAAAAATCTATTGTTCGTGCGGTATTGTGTACCAGATTAAAACTATAAGAAGTATTTAGCAAAACAAAGTATGTTCTTCAAGTAGACATGTTGCGCAAAAAAGTAAGCGCTAAATGGAGCGTGTAGCGCTTATTATAGCGCGAGACCAAAAACTTTCTTACATGTTTTTCACTTGTTTTTCGAGAAAAACGTCATAAAATTGACGCTCTAGAAAATTCTTCCATTCGGGCGGTATGATGTTTTCTGGTGAAACTATAAGTAGTATTTCTTAAAATAGAGTATCATTTAAAAGTAGACATGTTGCGCAAGGTATTACAACAAAAAATTGGCGCATAGCGCCTGTGACCTTTTAATATATCCCCATATCTTTCATTTTTTTTATTCGGTTTTAGAAAAAACGTCAAAAAATTGGCGTCCTGAAAAAATCTATTGTTCGTGCGGTATTGTGTACCAGATTAAAACTATAAGGTATTTAGCAAAACAAAGTATGTTCTTCAAGTAGACATGTTGCGCAAAAAAGTAAGCGCTAAATGGAGCGTGTAGCGCTTATTATAGCGCGAGACCAAAAACTTTCTTACATGTTTTTCACTTGTTTTTCGAGAAAAACGTCATAAAATTGACGCTCTAGAAAATTCTTCCATTCGGGCGGTATGATGTTTTCTGGTGAAACTATAAGTAGTATTTCTTAAAATAGAGTATCATTTAAAAGTAGACATGTTGCGCAAGGTATTACAACAAAAAAATTGGCGCATAGCGCCTGTGACCTTTTAATATATCCCCATATCTTTCATTTTTTTTATTCGGTTTTAGAAAAAACGTCAAAAAATTGGCGTCCTGAAAAAATCTATTGTTCGTGCGGTATTGTGTACCAGATTAAAACTATAAGAAGTATTTAGCAAAACAAAGTATGTTCTTCAAGTAGACATGTTGCGCAAAAAAGTAAGCGCTAAATGGAGCGTGTAGCGCTTATTATAGCGCGAGACCAAAAACTTTCTTACATGTTTTTCACTTGTTTTTCGAGAAAAACGTCATAAAATTGACGCTCTAGAAAATTCTTCCATTCGGGCGGTATGATGTTTTCTGGTGAAACTATAAGTAGTATTTCTTAAAATAGAGTATCATTTAAAAGTAGACATGTTGCGCAAGGTATTACAACAAAAAATTGGCGCATAGCGCCTGTGACCTTTTAATATATCCCCCATATCTTTCATTTTTTTTATTCGGTTTTAGAAAAAACGTCAAAAAATTGGCGTCCTGAAAAAATCTATTGTTCGTGCGGTATTGTGTACCAGATTAAAACTATAAGAAGTATTTAGCAAAACAAAGTATGTTCTTCAAGTAGACATGTTGCGCAAAAAAGTAAGCGCTAAATGGAGCGTGTAGCGCTTATTATAGCGCGAGACCAAAAACTTTCTTACATGTTTTTCACTTGTTTTTCGAGAAAAACGTCATAAAATTGACGCTCTAGAAAATTCTTCCATTCGGGCGGTATGATGTTTTCTGGTGAAACTATAAGTAGTATTTCTTAAAATAGAGTATCATTTAAAAGTAGACATGTTGCGCAAGGTATTACAACAAAAAATTGGCGCATAGCGCCTGTGACCTTTTAATATATCCCCATATCTTTCATTTTTTTTATTCGGTTTTAGAAAAAACGTCAAAAAATTGGCGTCCTGAAAAAATCTATTGTTCGTGCGGTATTGTGTACCAGATTAAAACTATAAGAAGTATTTAGCAAAACAAAGTATGTTCTTCAAGTAGACATGTTGCGCAAAAAAGTAAGCGCTAAATGGAGCGTGTAGCGCTTATTATAGCGCGAGACCAAAAACTTTCTTACATGTTTTTCACTTGTTTTTCGAGAAAAACGTCATAAAATTGACGCTCTAGAAAATTCTTCCATTCGGGCGGTATGATGTTTTCTGGTGAAACTATAAGTAGTATTTCTTAAAATAGAGTATCATTTAAAAGTAGACATGTTGCGCAAGGTATTACAACAAAAAATTGGCGCATAGCGCCTGTGACCTTTTAATATATCCCCATATCTTTCATTTTTTTTATTCGGTTTTAGAAAAAACGTCAAAAAATTGGCGTCCTGAAAAAATCTATTGTTCGTGCGGTATTGTGTACCAGATTAAAACTATAAGAAGTATTTAGCAAAACAAAGTATGTTCTTCAAGTAGACATGTTGCGCAAAAAAGTAAGCGCTAAATGGAGCGTGTAGCGCTTATTATAGCGCGAGACCAAAAACTTTCTTACATGTTTTTCACTTGTTTTTCGAGAAAAACGTCATAAAATTGACGCTCTAGAAAATTCTTCCATTCGGGCGGTATGATGTTTTCTGGTGAAACTATAAGTAGTATTTCTTAAAATAGAGTATCATTTAAAAGTAGACATGTTGCGCAAGGTATTACAACAAAAAATTGGCGCATAGCGCCTGTGACCTTTTAATATATCCCCATATCTTTCATTTTTTTTATTCGGTTTTAGAAAAAACGTCAAAAAATTGGCGTCCTGAAAAAATCTATTGTTCGTGCGGTATTGTGTACCAGATTAAAACTATAAGAAGTATTTAGCAAAACAAAGTATGTTCTTCAAGTAGACATGTTGCGCAAAAAAGTAAGCGCTAAATGGAGCGTGTAGCGCTTATTATAGCGCGAGACCAAAAACTTTCTTACATGTTTTTCACTTGTTTTTCGAGAAAAACGTCATAAAATTGACGCTCTAGAAAATTCTTCCATTCGGGCGGTATGATGTTTTCTGGTGAAACTATAAGTAGTATTTCTTAAAATAGAGTATCATTTAAAAGTAGACATGTTGCGCAAGGTATTACAACAAAAAATTGGCGCATAGCGCCTGTGACCTTTTAATATATCCCCATATCTTTCATTTTTTTTATTCGGTTTTAGAAAAAACGTCAAAAAATTGGCGTCCTGAAAAAATCTATTGTTCGTGCGGTATTGTGTACCAGATTAAAACTATAAGAAGTATTTAGCAAAACAAAGTATGTTCTTCAAGTAGACATGTTGCGCAAAAAAGTAAGCGCTAAATGGAGCGTGTAGCGCTTATTATAGCGCGAGACCAAAAACTTTCTTACATGTTTTTCACTTGTTTTTCGAGAAAAACGTCATAAAATTGACGCTCTAGAAAATTCTTCCATTCGGGCGGTATGATGTTTTCTGGTGAAACTATAAGTAGTATTTCTTAAAATAGAGTATCATTTAAAAGTAGACATGTTGCGCAAGGTATTACAACAAAAAATTGGCGCATAGCGCCTGTGACCTTTTAATATATCCCCATATCTTTCATTTTTTTTATTCGGTTTTAGAAAAAACGTCAAAAAATTGGCGTCCTGAAAAAATCTATTGTTCGTGCGGTATTGTGTACCAGATTAAAACTATAAGAAGTATTTAGCAAAACAAAGTATGTTCTTCAAGTAGACATGTTGCGCAAAAAAGTAAGCGCTAAATGGAGCGTGTAGCGCTTATTATAGCGCGAGACCAAAAACTTTCTTACATGTTTTTCACTTGTTTTTCGAGAAAAACGTCATAAAATTGACGCTCTAGAAAATTCTTCCATTCGGGCGGTATGATGTTTTCTGGTGAAACTATAAGTAGTATTTCTTAAAATAGAGTATCATTTAAAAGTAGACATGTTGCGCAAGGTATTACAACAAAAAATTGGCGCATAGCGCCTGTGACCTTTTAATATATCCCCATATCTTTCATTTTTTTTATTCGGTTTTAGAAAAAACGTCAAAAAATTGGCGTCCTGAAAAAATCTATTGTTCGTGCGGTATTGTGTACCAGATTAAAACTATAAGAAGTATTTAGCAAAACAAAGTATGTTCTTCAAGTAGACATGTTGCGCAAAAAAGTAAGCGCTAAATGGAGCGTGTAGCGCTTATTATAGCGCGAGACCAAAAACTTTCTTACATGTTTTTCACTTGTTTTTCGAGAAAAACGTCATAAAATTGACGCTCTAGAAAATTCTTCCATTCGGGCGGTATGATGTTTTCTGGTGAAACTATAAGTAGTATTTCTTAAAATAGAGTATCATTTAAAAGTAGACATGTTGCGCAAGGTATTACAACAAAAAATTGGCGCATAGCGCCTGTGACCTTTTAATATATCCCCATATCTTTCATTTTTTTTATTCGGTTTTAGAAAAAACGTCAAAAAATTGGCGTCCTGAAAAAATCTATTGTTCGTGCGGTATTGTGTACCAGATTAAAACTATAAGAAGTATTTAGCAAAACAAAGTATGTTCTTCAAGTAGACATGTTGCGCAAAAAAGTAAGCGCTAAATGGAGCGTGTAGCGCTTATTATAGCGCGAGACCAAAAACTTTCTTACATGTTTTTCACTTGTTTTTCGAGAAAAACGTCATAAAATTGACGCTCTAGAAAATTCTTCCATTCGGGCGGTATGATGTTTTCTGGTGAAACTATAAGTAGTATTTCTTAAAATAGAGTATCATTTAAAAGTAGACATGTTGCGCAAGGTATTACAACAAAAAATTGGCGCATAGCGCCTGTGACCTTTTAATATATCCCCATATCTTTCATTTTTTTTATTCGGTTTTAGAAAAAACGTCAAAAAATTGGCGTCCTGAAAAAATCTATTGTTCGTGCGGTATTGTGTACCAGATTAAAACTATAAGAAGTATTTAGCAAAACAAAGTATGTTCTTCAAGTAGACATGTTGCGCAAAAAAGTAAGCGCTAAATGGAGCGTGTAGCGCTTATTATAGCGCGAGACCAAAAACTTTCTTACATGTTTTTCACTTGTTTTTCGAGAAAAACGTCATAAAATTGACGCTCTAGAAAATTCTTCCATTCGGGCGGTATGATGTTTTCTGGTGAAACTATAAGTAGTATTTCTTAAAATAGAGTATCATTTAAAAGTAGACATGTTGCGCAAGGTATTACAACAAAAAATTGGCGCATAGCGCCTGTGACCTTTTAATATATCCCCATATCTTTCATTTTTTTTATTCGGTTTTAGAAAAAACGTCAAAAAATTGGCGTCCTGAAAAAATCTATTGTTCGTGCGGTATTGTGTACCAGATTAAAACTATAAGAAGTATTTAGCAAAACAAAGTATGTTCTTCAAGTAGACATGTTGCGCAAAAAAGTAAGCGCTAAATGGAGCGTGTAGCGCTTATTATAGCGCGAGACCAAAAACTTTCTTACATGTTTTTCACTTGTTTTTCGAGAAAAACGTCATAAAATTGACGCTCTAGAAAATTCTTCCATTCGGGCGGTATGATGTTTTCTGGTGAAACTATAAGTAGTATTTCTTAAAATAGAGTATCATTTAAAAGTAGACATGTTGCGCAAGGTATTACAACAAAAAATTGGCGCATAGCGCCTGTGACCTTTTAATATATCCCCATATCTTTCATTTTTTTTATTCGGTTTTAGAAAAAACGTCAAAAAATTGGCGTCCTGAAAAAATCTATTGTTCGTGCGGTATTGTGTACCAGATTAAAACTATAAGAAGTATTTAGCAAAACAAAGTATGTTCTTCAAGTAGACATGTTGCGCAAAAAAGTAAGCGCTAAATGGAGCGTGTAGCGCTTATTATAGCGCGAGACCAAAAACTTTCTTACATGTTTTTCACTTGTTTTTCGAGAAAAACGTCATAAAATTGACGCTCTAGAAAATTCTTCCATTCGGGCGGTATGATGTTTTCTGGTGAAACTATAAGTAGTATTTCTTAAAATAGAGTATCATTTAAAAGTAGACATGTTGCGCAAGGTATTACAACAAAAAATTGGCGCATAGCGCATGTGACCTTTTAATATATCCCCATATCTTTCATTTTTTTTATTCGGTTTTAGAAAAAACGTCAAAAAATTGGCGTCCTGAAAAAATCTATTGTTCGTGCGGTATTGTGTACCAGATTAAAACTATAAGAAGTATTTAGCAAAACAAAGTATGTTCTTCAAGTAGACATGTTGCGCAAAAAAGTAAGCGCTAAATGGAGCGTGTAGCGCTTATTATAGCGCGAGACCAAAAACTTTCTTACATGTTTTTCACTTGTTTTTCGAGAAAAACGTCATAAAATTGACGCTCTAGAAAATTCTTCCATTCGGGCGGTATGATGTTTTCTGGTGAAACTATAAGTAGTATTTCTTAAAATAGAGTATCATTTAAAAGTAGACATGTTGCGCAAGGTATTACAACAAAAAATTGGCGCATAGCGCCTGTGACCTTTTAATATATCCCCATATCTTTCATTTTTTTTATTCGGTTTTAGAAAAAACGTCAAAAAATTGGCGTCCTGAAAAATCTATTGTTCGTGCGGTATTGTGTACCAGATTAAAACTATAAGAAGTATTTAGCAAAACAAAGTATGTTCTTCAAGTAGACATGTTGCGCAAAAAAGTAAGCGCTAAATGGAGCGTGTAGCGCTTATTATAGCGCGAGACCAAAAACTTTCTTACATGTTTTTCACTTGTTTTTCGAGAAAAACGTCATAAAATTGACGCTCTAGAAAATTCTTCCATTCGGGCGGTATGATGTTTTCTGGTGAAACTATAAGTAGTATTTCTTAAAATAGAGTATCATTTAAAAGTAGACATGTTGCGCAAGGTATTACAACAAAAAATTGGCGCATAGCGCCTGTGACCTTTTAATATATCCCCATATCTTTCATTTTTTTTATTCGGTTTTAGAAAAAACGTCAAAAAATTGGCGTCCTGAAAAAATCTATTGTTCGTGCGGTATTGTGTACCAGATTAAAACTATAAGAAGTATTTAGCAAAACAAAGTATGTTCTTCAAGTAGACATGTTGCGCAAAAAAGTAAGCGCTAAATGGAGCGTGTAGCGCTTATTATAGCGCGAGACCAAAAACTTTCCTTACATGTTTTTCACTTGTTTTTCGAGAAAAACGTCATAAAATTGACGCTCTAGAAAATTCTTCCATTCGGGCGGTATGATGTTTTCTGGTGAAACTATAAGTAGTATTTCTTAAAATAGAGTATCATTTAAAAGTAGACATGTTGCGCAAGGTATTACAACAAAAAATTGGCGCATAGCGCCTGTGACCTTTTAATATATCCCCATATCTTTCATTTTTTTTATTCGGTTTTAGAAAAAACGTCAAAAAATTGGCGTCCTGAAAAAATCTATTGTTCGTGCGGTATTGTGTACCAGATTAAAACTATAAGAAGTATTTAGCAAAACAAAGTATGTTCTTCAAGTAGACATGTTGCGCAAAAAAGTAAGCGCTAAATGGAGCGTGTAGCGCTTATTATAGCGCGAGACCAAAAACTTTCTTACATGTTTTTCACTTGTTTTTCGAGAAAAACGTCATAAAATTGACGCTCTAGAAAATTCTTCCATTCGGGCGGTATGATGTTTTCTGGTGAAACTATAAGTAGTATTTCTTAAAATAGAGTATCATTTAAAAGTAGACATGTTGCGCAAGGTATTACAACAAAAAATTGGCGCATAGCGCCTGTGACCTTTTAATATATCCCCATATCTTTCATTTTTTTTTATTCGGTTTTAGAAAAAACGTCAAAAAATTGGCGTCCTGAAAAAATCTATTGTTCGTGCGGTATTGTGTACCAGATTAAAACTATAAGAAGTATTTAGCAAAACAAAGTATGTTCTTCAAGTAGACATGTTGCGCAAAAAAGTAAGCGCTAAATGGAGCGTGTAGCGCTTATTATAGCGCGAGACCAAAAACTTTCTTACATGTTTTTCACTTGTTTTTCGAGAAAAACGTCATAAAATTGACGCTCTAGAAAATTCTTCCATTCGGGCGGTATGATGTTTTCTGGTGAAACTATAAGTAGTATTTCTTAAAATAGAGTATCATTTAAAAGTAGACATGTTGCGCAAGGTATTACAACAAAAAATTGGCGCATAGCGCCTGTGACCTTTTAATATATCCCCATATCTTTCATTTTTTTTATTCGGTTTTAGAAAAAACGTCAAAAAATTGGCGTCCTGAAAAAATCTATTGTTCGTGCGGTATTGTGTACCAGATTAAAACTATAAGAAGTATTTAGCAAAACAAAGTATGTTCTTCAAGTAGACATGTTGCGCAAAAAAGTAAGCGCTAAATGGAGCGTGTAGCGCTTATTATAGCGCGAGACCAAAAACTTTCTTACATGTTTTTCACTTGTTTTTCGAGAAAAACGTCATAAAATTGACGCTCTAGAAAATTCTTCCATTCGGGCGGTATGATGTTTTCTGGTGAAACTATAAGTAGTATTTCTTAAAATAGAGTATCATTTAAAAGTAGACATGTTGCGCAAGGTATTACAACAAAAAATTGGCGCATAGCGCCTGTGACCTTTTAATATATCCCCATATATTTCATTTTTTTTATTCGGTTTTAGAAAAAACGTCAAAAAATTGGCGTCCTGAAAAATCTATTGTTCGTGCGGTATTGTGTACCAGATTAAAACTATAAGAAGTATTTAGCAAAACAAAGTATGTTCTTCAAGTAGACATGTTGCGCAAAAAAGTAAGCGCTAAATGGAGCGTGTAGCGCTTATTATAGCGCGAGACCAAAAACTTTCTTACATGTTTTTCACTTGTTTTTCGAGAAAAACGTCATAAAATTGACGCTCTAGAAAATTCTTCCATTCGGGCGGTATGATGTTTTCTGGTGAAACTATAAGTAGTATTTCTTAAAATAGAGTATCATTTAAAAGTAGACATGTTGCGCAAGGTATTACAACAAAAAATTGGCGCATAGCGCCTGTGACCTTTTAATATATCCCCATATCTTTCATTTTTTTTATTCGGTTTTAGAAAAAACGTCAAAAAATTGGCGTCCTGAAAAAATCTATTGTTCGTGCGGTATTGTGTACCAGATTAAAACTATAAGAAGTATTTAGCAAAACAAAGTATGTTCTTCAAGTAGACATGTTGCGCAAAAAAGTAAGCGCTAAATGGAGCGTGTAGCGCTTATTATAGCGCGTGACCAAAAACTTTCTTACATGTTTTTCACTTGTTTTTCGAGAAAAACGTCATAAAATTGACGCTCTAGAAAATTCTTCCATTCGGGCGGTATGATTGTTTTCTGGTGAAACCTATAAGTAGTATTTCTTAAAATAGAGTATCATTAAAAGTAGACATGTTGCGCAAGGTATTACAACAAAAAAATTGGCGCATAGCGCCTGTGACCTTTTAATATATCCCCATATCTTTCATTTTTTTATTCGGTTTTAGAAAAAACGTCAAAAAATTGGCGTCCTGAAAAAATCTATTGTTCGTGCGGTATTGTGTACCAGATTAAAACTATAAGAAGTATTTAGCAAAACAAAGTATGTTCTTCAAGTAGACATGTTGCGCAAAAAAGTAAGCGCTAAATGGAGCGTGTAGCGCTTGATTATAGCGCGAGACCAAAAACTTTCTTACATGTTTTTCACTTGTTTTTCGAGAAAAACGTCATAAAATTGACGCTCTAGAAAATTCTTCCATTCGGGCGGTATGATGTTTTCTGGTGAAACTATAAGTAGTATTTCTTAAAATAGAGTATCATTTAAAAGTAGACATGTTGCGCAAAGGTATTACAACAAAAAATTGGCGCATAGCGCCTGTGACCTTTTAATATATCCCCATATCTTTCATTTTTTTTATTCGGTTTTAGAAAAAACGTCAAAAATTGGCGTCCTGAAAATATCTATTGTTCGTGCGGTATTGTGTACCAGATTAAAACTATAAGAAGTATTTAGCAAAACAAAGTATGTTCTTCAAGTAGACATGTTGCGCAAAAAAGTAAGCGCTAAATGGAGCGTTGTAGCGCTTATTATAGCGCGAGACCAAAAACTTTCTTACATGTTTTTCACTTGTTTTTCGAGAAAAACGTCATAAAATTGACGCTCTAGAAAATTCTTCCATTCGGGCGGTATGATGTTTTCTGGTGAAACTATAAGTAGTATTTCTTAAATAGAGTATCATTTAAAAGTAGACATGTTGCGCAAGGTATTACAACAAAAAATTGGCGCGTAGCGCCTGTGACCTTTTAATATATCCCATATCTTTCATTTTTTTTATTCGGTTTTAGAAAAAACGTCAAAAATTGGCGTCCTGAAAAAATCTATTGTTCGTGCGGCATTGTGTACCAGATTAAAACTATAAGAAGTATTTAGCAAAACAAAGTATGTTCTTCAAGTAGACATGTTGCGCAAAAAAGTAAGCGCTAAATGGAGCGTGTAGCGCTTATTATAGCGCGAGACCAAAAACTTTCTTGCATGTTTTTCACTTGTTTTTCGAGAAAAACGTCATAAAATTGACGCTCTAGAAAATTCTTCCATTCGGGCGGTATGATGTTTTCTGGTGAAACTATAAGTAGTATTTCTTAAAATAGAGTATCATTTAAAAGTAGACATGTTGCGCAAGGTATTACAACAAAAAATTGGCGCATAGCGCCTGTGACCTTTTAATATATCCCCATATCTTTCATTTTTTTTATTCGGTTTTAGAAAAAACGTCAAAAAATTGGCGTCCTGAAAAAATCTATTGTTCGTGCGGCATTGTGTACCAGATTAAAACTATAAGAAGTATTTAGCAAAACAAAGTATGTTCTTCAAGTAGACATGTTGCGCAAAAAGTAAGCGCTAAATGGAGCGTGTAGCGCTTATTATAGCGCGAGACCAAAAACTTTCTTGCATGTTTTTCACTTTGTTTTTTCGAGAAAAACGTCATAAAATTGACGCTCTAGAAAATTCTTCCATTCGGGCGGTATGATGTTTTCTGGTGAAACTATAAGTAGTATTTCTTAAAATAGAGTATCATTTAAAAGTAGACATGTTGCGCAAGGTATTACAACAAAAAATTGGCGCATAGCGCCTGTGACCTTTTAATATATCCCCATATCTTTCATTTTTTTTATTCGGTTTAGAAAAAACGTCAAAAAATTGGCGTCCTGAAAAAATCTATTGTTCGTGCGGTATTGTGTACCAGATTAAAACTATAAGAAGTATTTAGCAAAACAAAGTATGTTCTTCAAGTAGACATGTTGCGCAAAAAAGTAAGCGCTAAATGGAGCGTGTAGCGCTTATTATAGCGCGAGACCAAAAACTTTCTTACATGTTTTTCACTTGTTTTTTCGAGAAAAACGTCATAAAATTGACGCTCTAGAAAATTCTTACCATTCGGGCGGTATGATGTTTTCTGGTGAAACTATAAGTAGTATTTCTTAAAATAGAGTATCATTTAAAAGTAGACATGTTGCGCAAGGTATTACAACAAAAAATTGGCGCATAGCGCCTGTGACCTTTTAATATATCCCCATATCTTTCATTTTTTTTATTCGGTTTTAGAAAAACGTCAAAAATTGGCGTCCTGAAAAAATCTATTGTTCGTGCGGTATTGTGTACCAGATTAAACTATAAGAAGTATTTAGCAAAACAAAGTATGTTCTTCAAGTAGACATGTTGCGCAAAAAGTAAGCGCTAAATGGAGCGTGTAGAGCGCTTATTATAGCGCGAGACCAAAAACTTTCTTACATGTTTTTCCACTTGTTTTTTCGAGAAAAACGTCATAAAATTGACGCTCTAGAAAATTCTTCCATTCGGGCGGTATGATGTTTTCTGGTGAAACTATAAGTAGTATTCTTAAAATAGAGTATCATTTAAAAGTAGACATGTTGCGCAAGGTATTACAACAAAAAATTGGCGCATAGCGCCTGTGACCTTTTAATATATCCCCATATCTTTCATTTTTTTTATTCGGTTTTAGAAAAAACGTCAAAAATTGGCGTCCTGAAAAAATCTATTGTTCGTGCGGTTATTGCTGTACCAGATTAAAACTATAATTTATACAATATTCATGAGACTGTAGTAAGCCAGCATAATATAGCTTAAATAGCATTAGCACTGAACCAAAACAGGATCATATAACAAAATGCACTTCTCATTAAAAAACCATTGCTACTGCATACCAAAATCCACTTGACATAGATTAAATATTAATTACTCTCTATCTCTTGCAAAACAACCATGAACTTTGACCATAAATCTTAACCTGCCTCACACTAGATAATTTGATTAGCATGTAATAGCTGTCTTAATTTATATTGTGTGGAAATATCATGAAATCTGATAGCTATAATTTCTTCAAGTGTTTACTGAGTCATCGCTTGTATCAAGACCTCCGATAATCTACCTGCATGTTATCAGAACACAATAAGTAAAATATACTGTTTAATTAACTAATTCTATAACTACAAACTAAATATAAACATGTAAACAAAACAGTTATACAAATAACATATACCTAAACTAATTAAATCATGCATATACAACAACAAAATATAACTACCCATACAGTCATAATATTTTGGCTTCCTGGGGGCTACTCATACTACCCTAAAACATGTACACTAACTATATCCCTTAGAATGCGCACGTTCCCGACTATCCTTAACTATATGAAAACTGGGTTCGTCGCCTCCAGTGTTACATGTACTTAAAATATATAAGCATTAGTGACTAGAGACTGAGTGTCGAGTACTATCTGGGGACGAGCACATCCAGATGTCGAGTACTATCTGGGGACGAGCACATCCAGATGTCGAGTACTATCTGGGGACGAGCACATCCAGATGTGGATTAGGGTACTATCTGGGGACGAGCACATCCAGATGTCGATAAGAGTACTATTTGGGGACGAACATTAGAGTACTATCTGGGGACGAGCACATCCAGATGTCAAAAACCCATAATTGCATTCTATCTGGAGACGAAGAACATCAAAAATCAGAATAATTATTAACTATTAATAACGATTAATATTAAAAAATAAATGAATTGGGGGAAAAATAATTTCTTGAAATTATGCACGGCAAACAAGTATGAGCAGCCCCAAATATAAACAGGGTGTCGACGGGGTTGGTGGGTGGGCCAAAAGAATACCACGTAAATATTTCCTAAAACTTAAAAATAATTCCCAAACTTAACGAATCTTGCAAACACATCTGCTGATCTCATCAAGCACACTTAACCAAGAACTGTATTTAACCAATCAAATACCTCTACGTCATCTGTATTGGTATGTAGGATTTCCATAATTTACACGTGCGATACATCATTGTATAAACTCTAATTTAATAAATTAAATTGCCTTTTATACAATATTCATGAGACTGTAGTAAGCCAGCATAATATAGCTTAAATAGCATTAGCACTGAACCAAAACAGGATCATATAACAAAATGCACTTCTCATTAAAAACCAATGCTACTGCATACCAAAATCCACTTGACATAGATTAAATATTAATTACTCTCTATCTCTTGCAAAACAACCATGAACTTTGACCATAAATCTTAACCTGCCTCACACTAGATAATTTGATTAGCATGTAATAGCTGTCTTTATATTGTGTGGAAATATCATGAAATCTGATAGCTATAATTTCTTCAAGTGTTTACTGAGTCATCGCTTGTATCAAGACCTCCGATAATCTACCTGCATGTTATCAGAACACAATAAGTAAAATATACTGTTTAATTAACTAATTCTATAACTACAAACTAAATATAAACATGTAAACAAAACAGTTATACAAATAACATATACCTAAACTAATTAAATCATGCATATACAACAACAAAATATAACTACCCATACAGTCATAATATTTTGGCTTCCTGGGGGCTACTCATACTACCCTAAAACATGTACACTAACTATATCCCTTAGAATGCGCACGTTCCCGACTATCCTTAACTATATGAAAACTGGGTTCGTCGCCTCCAGTGTTACATGTACTTAAAATATATAAGCATTAGTGACTAGAGACTGAGTGTCGAGTACTATCTGGGGACGAGCACATCCAGATGTCGAGTACTATCTGGGGACGAGCACATCCAGATGTGGATTAGGGTACTATCTGGGGACGAGCACATCCAGATGTCGATAAGAGTACTATTTGGGGACGAACATTAGAGTACTATCTGGGGACGAGCACATCCAGATGTCAAAAACCCATAATTGCATTCTATCTGGAGACGAAGAACATCAAAAATCAGAATAATTATTAACTATTAATAACGATTAATATTAAAAAATAAATGAATTGGGGGAAAAATAATTTCTTGAAATTATGCACGCCAAATGAACGAATACAATAATGACAAACCTACAAAATGTATGAGTGAAGCCCCCAAGAAATTAAAAATATAAAATAAAACATATTAATATACAATAATAAATAGATACATGAGACTACTTATTGACATTATGAACACATGTCATTTTGAGACAATTCTATAATCTTTTGATCAATTCTGATGTACCTTAAATAGCAATTTGAATTCCACCTACCCAGTGCCTGTATGATATGGTCTTCAACCCCTGCCGCTGCAGCCGATGTAGCCGCCCCAATTCTGAACGAATGACCGGAAAAAACAGAATCATCATAACCCAAAAACGTTAACAACTTTTTTAAATAAGATAAAAACGTGCTCCTCGACAGGGGTTTCATATCATTTTCACTTTCAAAAAATAAAGGAGCCAAATCATTCTTATTGAACTCCTTGTGTACATTTAGGTAGTTAATCATCTTTTGAACAGGCTGAAGCCCATCATTGTCAAATATCTTAATATCAATACCTTTGTGAAAATGATCAACCTTAGATGACTTTAAATGTAAATTATAATATCTAAGATTTGAATCAATCTGAACATCATTAACTTGTAAAAATTTGCACACTTTACTTTTCTGGGTTAATTCACCACATCGAAGAAAACCACAAAATGCCAAAGTAAAGGCTGCTTTTAACATTAAATCAATAAACACGGAGAAAAAGCCATTATCTAAAGCATTGCATATCTGTTTCATAATA
>CAXARO010000384.1:0-17030 GCA_963971305.1 Arcuatula senhousia | reverse complement strand
ATTGAGTTATTGTTCTTTGGGTGCCATGATTTGCTTTTGCTGCAAAGCGTTTTAGATTTAAACAATGTATGAAAGTAGCAGAGCGGTACCAATTGAAATTCAAAAGGTCGCTGAAAATTCCGATTTTTAAATTCAAAACTGTTTAAAACACCGGGTGTATTTCCTTGCAATGCACTAGTCGATATCATCGGTGCTGGATTTTCTGGACTTAAACAATAATAAAATATGTGAACGTTCATGTATTCAGGAATTTCATTTCAACAGTTTATAATATGTTATATCCAGGACTTTGATTTCTACAGTTATAAGTTTATGTATCCAGAATCTTATTTCTTCAGTTTGGTTTTGACTTACGTTACATACATGTACACGCAGATTTCCACTTGTTTTGAAGTTAACAATTCGTAGTTTCATGAAACGAACAACTTTACAACAAATCTACAACATTTACAATATACGCAAAAAAACCAACTACGATAATTGGTGGAGAACCCGGGCAACCTGTCATCAGCAAAATCGATCGGCAAGCTGCGTAGCAAGACCTCGGTACCTACACAGAACATTATGGAGTTTGGATTTCCAAGGAGACCCGATCGCGGCACATATTCCAATCACGGATACCCGATGTGGAACCTACAGGTACGACAAACCACAGAAACACTACCAGAAAGCTACAGTAACCGTCTAGTACGACATCCAATAACAAGCAAGCAAAATTATTTTAAATGTTATAAATGCGGACAACGAGGACACTTCCAAAAACAATGTACATCGGACACTCGAAGACAAAAATCGGAAAAACAGCTTAAGAGAGATCAGTTACGATTCCAGGAATTTATCCGGAAGAAAACATGTGAAAATTTACCATTCTATGAAATGTCAGAATCAGAATTCCTACAGGCACATAAGAGATGTACTCCAGGATTACGCGTGGAAAACCACTGTTTTCGTGAGAAATGCGACGACCTCGAGGACCAGTTGGCAACAGTAGAAAGTAGTGAGTACAATCTCAAAAATCAGGTTAAAGAACTAAAATATCAATTAGAAGAACTTACAAACAAGGACATGAAAATTTCTGCAATATTTGAAGAAAGTGAACAACGCATTAAAAAGATGAAAATAAATAGAAATCAAAAGTGTACCGAAAGATATATAGTGAATTTAGAACAAAGATTAAAAGACGAATCATCATTAGTGGCTTCACTACAGATAAAGCTTAAACGACAAACGGATGAATGGAAACAACAAAAAGAAGAATACGAATATCAGATCAAAGGCTGGACTAACTCTTATTACGAACAAGTTTCAAAAACAAACCACTTCAAGGACATAGTGGAAAGAAAGCGGAAGAAACAGCAACATTATAAACCAAGAATCGGAGGTTTGACATTCATGGCATATCGCACAGGAACACCGTTTTAATGCTTTCAAAAATATCGGACTCTGGGACAGAGTCCAGCCGTAGCAGGGGGAAGTTGTCATAGTGTAGATTTTAACAGATTTTACTCTAAGTGTTGGGACTGTTTAATTAGAACATTATCATGTCTGACTCATTTCATGTTAATTAGAGCTTTGTTAATCTTAATCTTGTGTAAAACTTAATCTTCGATCTATTGTACTCTTTCTAAATCTAATTTTGACAGTTCAATTAGTTAATCTGTAAGTGAATAGTGTCACATATCTTAAGATAAATAGAGACTGTTTTGACATCAAGGGCAATTCGGATCTCCCGAGCGAAGTGTTACGGCCCTACCGTTGCGAACTTTGAAATATACGGATTCACCGTTTGTGATAATTGAACTTTTGTTGAATTGGACTTTCCATTTGTGTATTGTATTGTTATTGTTTATTTGACTTTTTGTGGAAATAATAATATTTGAATCTATAGTTGAACTTCTCATTGTTATTATCGCTAGTTCCCCAACTCACTATTCAAGACGAAATCTTCTTTACGAAAATTGGTGGAAATTATCGTAGTTGGTTTTTTTGCGTATATTGTAAATGTTGTAGATTTGTTGTAAAGTTGTTCGTTTCATGAAACTACGAATTGTTAACTTCAAAACAAGTGGAAATCTGCGTGTACATGTATGTAACGTAAGTCAAAACCAAACTGAAGAAAAAAGATTCTGGATACATAAACTTATAACTGTAGAAATCAAAGTCCTGGATATAACATATTATAAACTGTTGAAATGAAATTCCTGAATACATGAACGTTCACATATTTTATTATTGTTTAAGTCCAGAAAATGTATTAAAAACATAATAAACATATTTACAAAAACGCAACCGCTCACGGAGCGGTGTAAACCCGGAGTCTACATTTTGGCGTCTGTCCACCAATGCCTACATTCTAAAACTAAAACTTAAAAACTAATTTTAAAAACTTGTTTGCACCTTTTTACTAAAAAGCCTTAGCGACGGGTTAACAAATAACAAGATCAAAAGAGAGGAAAAGACGGATTAAAAATTGATAGGAATTACTTAGTTTTGACATGTTTGTCTAATTGACTTTATTGTCGTTCTTGACTTAATCTTAATCTTATAAAATACAGGCAAATGTGTGAAAACTAATGCAAACAAATAAAGTAAAAATATATGAAACTTGACGGTTGCTGATAAAAATAAAGTAAAATCGTGTAAAATATAAAATCAAAGTTCTATATGAAAAATGAAATATTTTGATACCTAACATGATATGAAAAGACGGTAAAAATAGAAATTTAACATTTCATGAAAATCTACACTACGACACTTGTCTGACACGATTGGCCATAAAAATTATAATATTTTTGTCGCTAAACTTTCCTATTTTTAATTTCAAATTTTAAATGTAAACACAAGGCTTCTTTCCTTGTAATGTACATGGTCGTTATCCTCGGTGCTGGATTTGGCTTCCTTGTTTGAACGTTTTAAAAATAAGAAATACCAAAACGCGGGTATAAACGGTTAATGTGGATATGCTGTATATGGATATTTCAACAAACATGCATGTGATTAGGTTTGTCAGTTATGTACTCAGTGCACGTAGTTTCCTACGAAGGCTCCGTTTTCCTCGAAAATTAAAACTGACCGCCATAAATGGTCCAGGTTATTAAAATGAAAAACAAATGGTCCAGGTGCGTCGTAAAGGGCTTAAACCTTGACACAAACACACACACGCATATACAAACCTATGTCTTAGGTGATTACAAACAACTCCGATCGTTGATTTTGGTTTTCAGGTTGTCTGTTCGTTACACATAGGTAATCTTTGCGTTAATACTTATCCTTTTGCTATTATATCCTCATACCTTTGGATTTTTGTCAGATTTTCAAGATCCTCTCGTTTTATCCATAAGTTATGCTTGAATTGTTTTTGCCCATGAGCCCCCTATTTTCTTTTTCTTATTCAAAAATATGTCATTCTATATAACTTTATTTCCTCTGTTATACATTTAAAAAGGTGTAAAGATACCGACTTACGGTCATGTGCAAGTAATGAAGAATCTGAAGAGAACCTATTCTACCGTGCGGGGCCCGAGTGGCGAATAGGCCCGCAGCATAACCTAGCTTGTCGTAAAAGGCGACTAAGGACCACTAAGGGTCTTGGAATTCTGACGTCGGGTCAGTGCTCAGCCCACAGAGCGCCCAAGTGTGAACCCTAGGTGGCTGAATAGGGTGGCCCTCGTCCACGGGGGTTGTCAGGTTTATAATATGGAAACCCTGACCGCCGACCATAGTTGGCCAACGTGTGTGGAGAGTGGCACCTTACTATACGCGCAACTGAAATTTGATATTATCTGGATAAATTCTCACAACTTAAATTTGCATTCGGATATAACTACGTAAGTAAAAAAAATGTAAATTTTAAAGCAAACAAACTTTCAGAACCAAATGAAAAAACAACATAAAATGAGTTATAAGAATTGAATGTATGTATTTTGATTTCTCATTGGCATGTAAAACCGTTGACCGTTCGCACATGTTCAACATGAAGTGAGCGCTTAAAAATGTGCTACGGTCAACGGAACATCGAAATACAAACATTTAATTCTTAAATCATGTTCATTTCATTTCATGTTCTAATTTATATTTCATGACCCCTTTCATGTTCATCATCCCGAATGTCGTGCTGCTTGGGGTCCGACTACAGCAATGACCTTTCATGAGTATCGCCCTTTTAAAATTAATTTTAATTTACGCGTCAGGCGTAGCAAAATTTATTGTCTGGAACTTTGTTGTCATTTGTATTTCGAACAGACGTGAAGGTTAGCACTGCTGGTGGAGTTTAAATTCCCCGAGGTTAGCCCGCTCCGGCACCAACACTTTTTGAGTTGGAGAATACATCAAAGCTTTAAATTACCCGTCTAAATTTCAAAATTGTCTAAACCCTAAGGTTCTTCCTGCCCCAGACATAGGTTGAATATCTTAGTAATAATTTGGTTCCCCAGTTTGGTATTTTTGGTTATACTGTTCTATGCTCTTCATATTCATACAGTGTTTGGCATTTTCAATATTTTTGGTAGAGCGCCTCTGATGAGTCTTGAATAGACGAAACGCGCGTCAGGCGTAGCAAAATTTATTGTCTGGAACTTTGTTGTCATTTGTATTTCGAACAGACGTGAAGGTTAGCACTGCTGGTGGAGTTTAAATTCCCCGAGGTTAGCCCGCTCCGGCACCAACACTTTTTGAGTTGGAGAATACATCAAAGCTTTAAATTACCCGTCTAAATTTCAAAATTGTCTAAACCCTAAGGTTCTTCCTGCCCCAGACATAGGTTGAATATCTTAGTAATAATTTGGTTCCCCAGTTTGGTATTTTTGGTTATACTGTTCTATGCTCTTCATATTCATACAGTGTTTGGCATTTTCAATATTTTTGGTAGAGCGCCTCTGATGAGTCTTGAATAGACGAAACGCGCGTCAGGCGTAGCAAAATTTATTGTCTGGAACTTTGTTGTCATTTGTATTTCGAACAGACGTGAAGGTTAGCACTGCTGGTGGAGTTTAAATTCCCCGAGGTTAGCCCGCTCCGGCACCAACACTTTTTGAGTTGGAGAATACATCAAAGCTTTAAATTACCCGTCTAAATTTCAAAATTGTCTAAACCCTAAGGTTCTTCCTGCCCCAGACATAGGTTGAATATCTTAGTAATAATTTGGTTCCCCAGTTTGGTATTTTTGGTTATACTGTTCTATGCTCTTCATATTCATACAGTGTTTGGCATTTTCAATATTTTTGGTAGAGCGCCTCTGATGAGTCTTGAATAGACGAAACGCGCGTCAGGCGTAGCAAAATTTATTGTCTGGAACTTTGTTGTCATTTGTATTTCGAACAGACGTGAAGGTTAGCACTGCTGGTGGAGTTTAAATTCCCCGAGGTTAGCCCGCTCCGGCACCAACACTTTTTGAGTTGGAGAATACATCAAAGCTTTAAATTACCCGTCTAAATTTCAAAATTGTCTAAACCCTAAGGTTCTTCCTGCCCCAGACATAGGTTGAATATCTTAGTAATAATTTGGTTCCCCAGTTTGGTATTTTTGGTTATACTGTTCTATGCTCTTCATATTCATACAGTGTTTGGCATTTTCAATATTTTTGGTAGAGCGCCTCTGATGAGTCTTGAATAGACGAAACGCGCGTCAGGCGTAGCAAAATTTATTGTCTGGAACTTTGTTGTCATTTGTATTTCGAACAGACGTGAAGGTTAGCACTGCTGGTGGAGTTTAAATTCCCCGAGGTTAGCCCGCTCCGGCACCAACACTTTTTGAGTTGGAGAATACATCAAAGCTTTAAATTACCCGTCTAAATTTCAAAATTGTCTAAACCCTAAGGTTCTTCCTGCCCCAGACATAGGTTGAATATCTTAGTAATAATTTGGTTCCCCAGTTTGGTATTTTTGGTTATACTGTTCTATGCTCTTCATATTCATACAGTGTTTGGCATTTTCAATATTTTTGGTAGAGCGCCTCTGATGAGTCTTGAATAGACGAAACGCGCGTCAGGCGTAGCAAAATTTATTGTCTGGAACTTTGTTGTCATTTGTATTTCGAACAGACGTGAAGGTTAGCACTGCTGGTGGAGTTTAAATTCCCCGAGGTTAGCCCGCTCCGGCACCAACACTTTTTGAGTTGGAGAATACATCAAAGCTTTAAATTACCCGTCTAAATTTCAAAATTGTCTAAACCCTAAGGTTCTTCCTGCCCCAGACATAGGTTGAATATCTTAGTAATAATTTGGTTCCCCAGTTTGGTATTTTTGGTTATACTGTTCTATGCTCTTCATATTCATACAGTGTTTGGCATTTTCAATATTTTTGGTAGAGCGCCTCTGATGAGTCTTGAATAGACGAAACGCGCGTCAGGCGTAGCAAAATTTATTGTCTGGAACTTTGTTGTCATTTGTATTTCGAACAGACGTGAAGGTTAGCACTGCTGGTGGAGTTTAAATTCCCCGAGGTTAGCCCGCTCCGGCACCAACACTTTTTGAGTTGGAGAATACATCAAAGCTTTAAATTACCCGTCTAAATTTCAAAATTGTCTAAACCCTAAGGTTCTTCCTGCCCCAGACATAGGTTGAATATCTTAGTAATAATTTGGTTCCCCAGTTTGGTATTTTTGGTTATACTGTTCTATGCTCTTCATATTCATACAGTGTTTGGCATTTTCAATATTTTTGGTAGAGCGCCTCTGATGAGTCTTGAATAGACGAAACGCGCGTCAGGCGTAGCAAAATTTATTGTCTGGAACTTTGTTGTCATTTGTATTTCGAACAGACGTGAAGGTTAGCACTGCTGGTGGAGTTTAAATTCCCCGAGGTTAGCCCGCTCCGGCACCAACACTTTTTGAGTTGGAGAATACATCAAAGCTTTAAATTACCCGTCTAAATTTCAAAATTGTCTAAACCCTAAGGTTCTTCCTGCCCCAGACATAGGTTGAATATCTTAGTAATAATTTGGTTCCCCAGTTTGGTATTTTTGGTTATACTGTTCTATGCTCTTCATATTCATACAGTGTTTGGCATTTTCAATATTTTTGGTAGAGCGCCTCTGATGAGTCTTGAATAGACGAAACGCGCGTCAGGCGTAGCAAAATTTATTGTCTGGAACTTTGTTGTCATTTGTATTTCGAACAGACGTGAAGGTTAGCACTGCTGGTGGAGTTTAAATTCCCCGAGGTTAGCCCGCTCCGGCACCAACACTTTTTGAGTTGGAGAATACATCAAAGCTTTAAATTACCCGTCTAAATTTCAAAATTGTCTAAACCCTAAGGTTCTTCCTGCCCCAGACATAGGTTGAATATCTTAGTAATAATTTGGTTCCCCAGTTTGGTATTTTTGGTTATACTGTTCTATGCTCTTCATATTCATACAGTGTTTGGCATTTTCAATATTTTTGGTAGAGCGCCTCTGATGAGTCTTGAATAGACGAAACGCGCGTCAGGCGTAGCAAAATTTATTGTCTGGAACTTTGTTGTCATTTGTATTTCGAACAGACGTGAAGGTTAGCACTGCTGGTGGAGTTTAAATTCCCCGAGGTTAGCCCGCTCCGGCACCAACACTTTTTGAGTTGGAGAATACATCAAAGCTTTAAATTACCCGTCTAAATTTCAAAATTGTCTAAACCCTAAGGTTCTTCCTGCCCCAGACATAGGTTGAATATCTTAGTAATAATTTGGTTCCCCAGTTTGGTATTTTTGGTTATACTGTTCTATGCTCTTCATATTCATACAGTGTTTGGCATTTTCAATATTTTTGGTAGAGCGCCTCTGATGAGTCTTGAATAGACGAAACGCGCGTCAGGCGTAGCAAAATTTATTGTCTGGAACTTTGTTGTCATTTGTATTTCGAACAGACGTGAAGGTTAGCACTGCTGGTGGAGTTTAAATTCCCCGAGGTTAGCCCGCTCCGGCACCAACACTTTTTGAGTTGGAGAATACATCAAAGCTTTAAATTACCCGTCTAAATTTCAAAATTGTCTAAACCCTAAGGTTCTTCCTGCCCCAGACATAGGTTGAATATCTTAGTAATAATTTGGTTCCCCAGTTTGGTATTTTTGGTTATACTGTTCTATGCTCTTCATATTCATACAGTGTTTGGCATTTTCAATATTTTTGGTAGAGCGCCTCTGATGAGTCTTGAATAGACGAAACGCGCGTCAGGCGTAGCAAAATTTATTGTCTGGAACTTTGTTGTCATTTGTATTTCGAACAGACGTGAAGGTTAGCACTGCTGGTGGAGTTTAAATTCCCCGAGGTTAGCCCGCTCCGGCACCAACACTTTTTGAGTTGGAGAATACATCAAAGCTTTAAATTACCCGTCTAAATTTCAAAATTGTCTAAACCCTAAGGTTCTTCCTGCCCCAGACATAGGTTGAATATCTTAGTAATAATTTGGTTCCCCAGTTTGGTATTTTTGGTTATACTGTTCTATGCTCTTCATATTCATACAGTGTTTGGCATTTTCAATATTTTTGGTAGAGCGCCTCTGATGAGTCTTGAATAGACGAAACGCGCGTCAGGCGTAGCAAAATTTATTGTCTGGAACTTTGTTGTCATTTGTATTTCGAACAGACGTGAAGGTTAGCACTGCTGGTGGAGTTTAAATTCCCCGAGGTTAGCCCGCTCCGGCACCAACACTTTTTGAGTTGGAGAATACATCAAAGCTTTAAATTACCCGTCTAAATTTCAAAATTGTCTAAACCCTAAGGTTCTTCCTGCCCCAGACATAGGTTGAATATCTTAGTAATAATTTGGTTCCCCAGTTTGGTATTTTTGGTTATACTGTTCTATGCTCTTCATATTCATACAGTGTTTGGCATTTTCAATATTTTTGGTAGAGCGCCTCTGATGAGTCTTGAATAGACGAAACGCGCGTCAGGCGTAGCAAAATTTATTGTCTGGAACTTTGTTGTCATTTGTATTTCGAACAGACGTGAAGGTTAGCACTGCTGGTGGAGTTTAAATTCCCCGAGGTTAGCCCGCTCCGGCACCAACACTTTTTGAGTTGGAGAATACATCAAAGCTTTAAATTACCCGTCTAAATTTCAAAATTGTCTAAACCCTAAGGTTCTTCCTGCCCCAGACATAGGTTGAATATCTTAGTAATAATTTGGTTCCCCAGTTTGGTATTTTTGGTTATACTGTTCTATGCTCTTCATATTCATACAGTGTTTGGCATTTTCAATATTTTTGGTAGAGCGCCTCTGATGAGTCTTGAATAGACGAAACGCGCGTCAGGCGTAGCAAAATTTATTGTCTGGAACTTTGTTGTCATTTGTATTTCGAACAGACGTGAAGGTTAGCACTGCTGGTGGAGTTTAAATTCCCCGAGGTTAGCCCGCTCCGGCACCAACACTTTTTGAGTTGGAGAATACATCAAAGCTTTAAATTACCCGTCTAAATTTCAAAATTGTCTAAACCCTAAGGTTCTTCCTGCCCCAGACATAGGTTGAATATCTTAGTAATAATTTGGTTCCCCAGTTTGGTATTTTTGGTTATACTGTTCTATGCTCTTCATATTCATACAGTGTTTGGCATTTTCAATATTTTTGGTAGAGCGCCTCTGATGAGTCTTGAATAGACGAAACGCGCGTCAGGCGTAGCAAAATTTATTGTCTGGAACTTTGTTGTCATTTGTATTTCGAACAGACGTGAAGGTTAGCACTGCTGGTGGAGTTTAAATTCCCCGAGGTTAGCCCGCTCCGGCACCAACACTTTTTGAGTTGGAGAATACATCAAAGCTTTAAATTACCCGTCTAAATTTCAAAATTGTCTAAACCCTAAGGTTCTTCCTGCCCCAGACATAGGTTGAATATCTTAGTAATAATTTGGTTCCCCAGTTTGGTATTTTTGGTTATACTGTTCTATGCTCTTCATATTCATACAGTGTTTGGCATTTTCAATATTTTTGGTAGAGCGCCTCTGATGAGTCTTGAATAGACAAAACGCGCGTCAGGCGTAGCAAAATTTATTGTCTGGAACTTTGTTGTCATTTGTTTTTCGAACAGACGTGAAGGTTAGCACTGCTGGTGGAGTTTAAATTCCCCGAGGTTAGCCCGCTCCGGCACCAACACTTTTTGAGTTGGAGAATACATCAAAGCTTTAAATTACCCGTCTAAATTTCAAAATTGTCTAAACCCTAAGGTTCTTCCTGCCCCAGACATAGGTTGAATATCTTAGTAATAATTTGGTTCCCCAGTTTGGTATTTTTGGTTATACTGTTCTATGCTCTTCATATTCATACAGTGTTTGGCATTTTCAATATTTTTGGTAGAGCGCCTCTGATGAGTCTTGAATAGACGAAACGCGCGTCAGGCGTAGCAAAATTTATTGTCTGGAACTTTGTTGTCATTTGTATTTGTGTTTGGTAGGATTTTAAAAACTTACTCGCTCATTCAATAAACTCCAGCATTTCAATACGTTCGAACAAATATTGTAACCTCACAGATAGTTACAGAAGTGATTCAGTTATTGTTCTTTGGATGCCATGATTTGCTTTTGCAATTCGACATTTTTTCAAAGCGTTTTAGATTTAAACAATGTATGAATGTAGCAGAGCGGTACCAATGGAAATTCAAATGTCGAAAGTTGGCTGAAAATTCCTATTTTTAAATTCAAAATTGTTTAAAACACCAGGATTCTTTCCTTGTAATGCACATGGTAGACATTCTCGGTGCTTGATTTGGCTTGTTTGTTCGAGCGTTTTGGATTTGAGTACTTTTCGTTTTCAATCGCTTTTGAATTTGGCCTTCCAATCTTTTGATTTTAATGCTACTGTTTAGAGGTTACTCCTTGAAGTATCGATATCATATCCAAATTAACCTTTTATACCGCGTTTTGATATTTGTAATTTTGAAACCACTGGACGATAACCGCTGCTGGTGGATAAGAGGTCCCCGAGGGTAATCACAAGCCTGGTCGTCAGACTTGTCTGACACGATTGACTATAAAATTTCTAATATTTTTGTCGCTAAAATTTCCGATTTTTAAATTCAAAATTGTCTGTTTTAAACACAAGGTTTCTTTCCTTGTAATGTACATGGTCGTTATCCTCGGTGCTGGATTTGGCTTTCTTGTTTGAACGTTTTAAAAATTAGAAATACTTAAACGCGGGTATAAACGGTTAATGTGGATATGCTACATATCGATATTTCAAATGCTACAAATATGTATGTGATTAGGTTAGAGCGCCTCTGATGAGTCTTGATTAGACGAAACGCGCGTCAGGCGTAGCAAAATTTATTGTCTGGAACTTTGTTGTCATTTGTATTTCGAACACACGTGAAGGTTAGCACTGCTGGTGGAGTTTTAATTCCCCGAGGTTAGCCCGCTCCGGCACCAACACAACACATCAAAGTTTTAAATTACCCGTTTAGATTTCAAATTGTCTAAACCCTAAGGCTCTTCCTACCCCAGACATAGGTTGATCATCTTAGTAATAATTTGGTTTCCCAGTTTGATATTTTTGGTTTAATGTTCTTTGCTCTTCATAATCATATAGTGTTTAGCATTTTCAATATTTTTGGTAGAGCGCCTCTGATAAGTCTTGATTAGACGAAACGCGCGTCAGGCGTAGCAAAATTTATCGTCTTGAACTTTGTTGTCATTTGTATTTTGTCAGTTACGTGCTCATACAGGTCAGTGCACATAGTTTCCTACGAAGGCTCCGGTTTCCTCCAATATTAAAACTGACCGCCATAAATGGTAAATGGTCCAGGTGCGTCGTAAAGGGCGTTAAGCCTTAACAAAAACACACACGCATGTACGAACCTATGTCTTAGGTGATTACAAACAACTCCAACCGTTGATTTTGGTTTTCAGGTTGTCTGTTCGTTACACATAGATTATCTTTGCGTTAATACTTATCCTTTTGCTACTATATCCTCATACCTTTGGATTTTTGTCAGATTTTCGAGATCCTCTCGTTTTATCCATAAGTTATGCTTGAATGTTTTTTGCCCATGAGCCCCCTATTTTCTTTTTCTTATTCAAAAATATGTCATTCTATATAATTTTATTTACTCTGTTGTAAAATTAACTCTAATTCTAACTCTCTTAACTCTAATTCAGTTTCATCTTGTAACAGCATCAAAACATTCGATTTCTCCACACTTTACACTTCTATTCCACATGAACAACTGAAATCGCGATTGGCACAGCTGATTAAACGCAGCTTTTTCAAAAAGAATGGAAAACGCAGGTACAAATTTCTTGTAGTCGATTATACCAAGACTTACTTTGTCATCAATGAGTCCAAGAAAAAGAACAAATTTACAGAAGACCAAATAATCGACATGCTCAACTTTCTTATTGACAACATATTTGTTCAGTTTGGTGGACGTGTTTTTCAGCAAACAATAGGGATTCCAATGGGCACTAATTGTGCACCTTTGCTTGCTGATTTGTTTCTTCATTCATATGAAGCAGACTTCTTGCAATCTCTTCTAGACAAAAAAGACCGTAGACTAGCTCTCTCTTTCAACCTCGCGTTCCGTTATATTGATGATGTCCTTTCACTAAACAATTCTCGATTTGGTGACTTTCTCCATCTCATATATCCACAGGAGCTTGAGATAAAGGACACAACGGATTCTAGGAAGTCTGCTTCATATTTAGATCTACATCTCGAAATTGACTCTCAAGGAAGACTTTCAACAAGGCTCTATGACAAACGTGATGACTTCAACTTTCCAATCGTCAACTTCCCCTTCTTGTGTAGCAATATTCCGTCAGCTCCAGCTTATGGAGTTTACGTATCTCAATTGATTCGTTACTCCAGAGCGTGCGGGACTTACATCGATTTCCTTAGCAGAGCGACACGTCTGACGCAAAAATTGCTCACACAGGGTTATGTTGCTCCTCGGTTGCTGTCTTCACTCAAGAAATTTTACGGAAGACATCATGCACTTATAGACAAATATGGGATTTCGATCTCTCAGATGAGTGCAGATGTTGGTTTGTCATAGTGTGTTGTTTTGTCTTCCTTTACTGGATTTGACACGCTGAATGGACTATTGGCAACGCGACGGGTGTGCTATAGCAAGCAGGAACTGCTTACTCTTCCGGAGCACCTGAGTTCACTCTTGTTTCGACTGGAGTTCGCGTTGTTGATTGATATTCAGTTGTTTTGTGTTTCCATGTTTTACGTGTTGTCTGTTTTTGTCCCGTTCTTGTTTGTGTTTACTGGTTTAGTCTCTGCCCTTTCGGACTTTTGACATTCGGATACCCCATTGGTACCTCTGCTTCTTTCCTTGTACATTTTAAAAGGTACCGACTTACGGTAATGTACAAGTAATGAAGAATCTAAAGAGAACCTATTCTCCCGTGCGGGGCCCGGGTGGCGAATAGTCCCGCAGCATAACCTAGCTTGTCGTAAAAGGCGACTAAGGACCACTAAGGGTCTTGGGATTCTGACGTCGGGTCAGTGCTCAGCCCAAAGAGCGACCTAGTGTGAAGCCCTAGGTGGCTGAATAGGGTGGCCCTCGTCAACGGGGGTTCTCAGGGTGATGTTTTGTCTTCCTTTACCGAATTTGACACGCTGAATGGACTATTGGCATCGCGACGGGTGTGCTATAGCAAGCAGGAACTGCTTACTCTTCCGGAGCACCCGAGTTCACTCGTTTCGACTGGAGTTTGCGTTGTTGATTGATATTCAGTTATTTTGTGTTTCCATGTTTTACATGTTGTCTGTTTTTGTCCCGTTCTTGTTCGTGTTGACTGGTTTTGTCTCTGCCCTTTCGGACATTTGACATTCGGATACCCCATTGGTACTTCTGCTTCTATAATATGGAAACGCTGACCGCCGACCATAGTGCCAACGTGTGTGGAGAGTGGCACGCTTCGTGCACGTAATCGACCCCTTTGTGGACCGCCAAGTAGAGCACCACATAGGCTAAATTTTTCGCCCCTACCCACCTCTCTCCTTTTCCTGTGGTTCTTCAAACTTCAAAACATAAAACGGATGATAAAATGAACATGAAATGATAATGATAAATGAAATATGGGGGGTGGGGTGGGAAACAAAGGAACGGTAAATATTGAAGAACCATAGGAAAAGGGGAGAGGTGGGTAGAGCAGAAAATTAAGCCTATGTGGTGCACTCCTTGGTAGTCAACATAGATGTCTTTTACGTGCATGACACACTCCACACACGTTGGCCCACTATGGTAAGCTGTCGGGGTTTCCGTATTATAGACCTGACAACCCCCGCGGACAAGGGCCACCCTATTCAGTCAATTAGGGTACACACTTGGTGGCTCTGTTGGCTGAGCACTGACTCGACGTCAGAATCCCAAGACCTTTAGTCGCCTCTTACGACAAGCTAGGCTCTGCTGCAGGCCTATTCGCCACCCGGGTCCCGCACGGGACGAAAAGGGATGATGGGTAGTGGCGGGAAGTGTAGCCTCCTGCGTGATTGGTAGTGGCAGGAAATGTAGCATCCTGCATGATGAAACTACCAGTATTACTCTTGCCGAGACCTGCAGCAAGTTTTTTTTACATCCGAAGAACGTGTCATTTTTCCCTTCATGATGCGTCACCTCGGTTTGCGGCCAAGTTTTCTGAGTTATAGTCTGACAATTTCGTTATTCATTTTAACAGGGCGGTCACAGCCAACCATCTGGGGCACACAACCCAGTCGCTTTGTGGACTAGGCTTGGGTTTCTGAAATGCTCTTTAGGGGACTTTTATCAACAAGCTTTGAGCTGCTGCAGGTCTTTTTGCCGTTTGTAACAAATATGGCAATTGAAATAGCAATGTCAACGAGGAGTTTATTGTTTTTATACCCCGCCATCGAAGTGGCGAGATATTATGTTATACCCTCAGTTTTTTCAGTGTCTCTCCGTCCGTGAGTAAGCGAGAGAAGAAGCCCTGGGTTTCCGAGGATGAAGTAAAATCAAATACAGGTAAAGTTCGATTTCAAGCATGATCCAAAAACACAGTTTTTGAGATTGGTCACTTTGAAAAATCAAATTTCATGATTTTTTTAGTTTCCAACTGATAACTTGAAAACGCTTCAAGGAATGGTAATGATATTTTGCACAGCTGTTTAAATACAATAAAATACAGGTCAAGTGTAGTTTCCAGCATGATCTGAAAAATAATTTTTGAGATTGGCTACTTTGAAAAATCAAATTTTATGAACTATTGATTTTATATCGTGGCATGGTATCAATTTTAATGTCCCATTAGCTATATAGGTGCCCTATTTTTGTATCTTTAGACAGAGTAGATGCCGATTCTATTACAGCGGTTCTTCTTAAATTAATGTATGGAGAAATGTGGTTTAGATTTAACAAATTAAGAGGTCAGGGGTATGACTGGGCCAGAGTAATGTCGTGGGTAAAATCTGGTGTTAGTGTCCGTATCGAAGAATTGCAATCTGTAGCAGAATACCCGCATTGTAGAGCCCATTCTCCTAATTCAGTAATTAACCTAGTGCGAAAACGTAAATGTATATCGAACGTTGTTTGACAATATAAATCAGTCCAGCGTAGGGTATGTCGAAGAGAGCTGCTAAAACAAAGATATTTTCCGGTCGGTGAAAATGAAGATGAAATTGTAGTAAGCAATGAAAATATAATTGCTGTGGCAATCTCAAAATCCTTAATACTAAAGTTATGGGAGACTAGAACCATGGCAAAATAGAGTACAATAATTGATTCACTGCAGATGTTAGATAAGAGTGGGTGAGTGTTTTACGCCCTTGCAACGATATACTGTGTATTCATTTATTTTCGTGGATACTAATTTTCGTGGTGTGATGAAAAATGAGCAGTTCATTGATTCCTTATTTCGTGGTTCTGTTGTCTCCAGCATAAAATTCAATGTTAAATTTCCTTTTCGTTGGGTTTTGAAATTCGTGGGTCAAGGCCATCCACGAAAATTGATAAACCACGAATAATAATGAAACCACAGTATAGGTTATTTAAAGGCAACGAAGGCGATGAACATGAAAAGGATGATAAAATTAACATGAAATGATGATGATATATGAAAAATGGGGCTGGGGTGGGAAACAAAGGACCAGTAAATTTTGAACGGGAAAGGGAGAAATGGGTAGAGGCGGAAAATTAAGCCTATGTGGCGCACTACTTGGCAGTCCACAAAGGGGTCTTTTCGTGCACGGAGCATGGCATTCTCCACACACGTTGGCCGACTATGGTCAGCGGTCAAGGTTTCCGTATTTTAGACCTGACAACCCCCACGGACGGGAGCAACCCTGTTCAGCCACCTAGTGTACACACTCGGTCGCTGTCAGGGCTGAGCACTGACCCGACGTCAGACTCGGAAGACCTTTAGTCTCCTCATACGACAAACTAGGCTCTGCTGCGGGCCTTTTCGCCATCCAGACCCCGCACGGACTGTAAGATCAGACAGAAAAAAAACTAATTTTAAAGATCATTCTTAACATCCATAAAACGATTGGAAATTAAAGAGTGGTTTTATTACTGCATTGGAGATTGCACATCATAGTTTTAGTTGAATGAAGCCATAAACCCTTCCGTCACAAAACGTACGCTAAATGTGTAATGAACAATGCATTTATAGATCCTTAAACCTGTAAGAAAGTTATAAATTCCTAAAGGTAGGAAGATATTTATGTTAAGAGTATGTGTGCAAAAGCAATTGCGATAGCCGAAAGTACTGGTGCGGAATTGACAAAACGTAGAATAAATTAACGAAATTAGAGTCCGGCTAACGCTAGATCCTAGGACGATTCCGTGCCTGATTATTATAGGATATGTGCTTATTCTCGATTTGTTGTTGTTTCCCACCCCATTACCATATTTCATTTATCATCATCATTTCATGTTCATTTATCATCCTTTTGGAAGAGGGAGGCTTGACGCGCCGTAAACCTGGTTTAATCCACCATTTCATTTGAAATGCCCGTACCAAGTCAGGACCATTGCGATCTATAACTCTTCCGGTGTGTCTTCCATGTTTTGCCTTTTTCTATTGGACACTGCGATTGATCCTCCAAGTCCGGTTATTTTGTTATTACCTTTATTAGTCCAGTCGATTTGTGAAAAAAATGCTCAAAAGATGGT